>JAJIZL010028034.1:79037-91022 GCA_023969395.1 Amblyomma maculatum | reverse complement strand
ATAATAATAATAATAATAATAATAATAATAATAATAATAATAATAATTGGTTCACAGGAAGGGAAGGGCGCTGTATCTGTCACACTTGTTTCTGTGGACACCGGAACCGCGCCGTAAGGGAAGGGAGGAAGGTGGGAGTGAAAGTGGGAAGAGAGAAATAGGAGCCGTAGTAGAGTGCTACGGAATACTTTCTACCATGTAAGGATCTTTGTTGTTGTTGTGGCTGTAGGAAGGAAAAGAAAATGCATGGGCCTGCTACTGGCTGTGTAGCGGAGCCTCCTCCATTGCCTCCTGCAGACAGAAGAGAAAATAGAGAGCAAAGAAAAAGAAGAGAGAGAAAAAGACGCGCGCCGCAACAGCCGTCGTCCACCACCGAAGCGGTTGCGGGTGCAATGACGGCCTACAACAGATAAAAATTCGGCGGCGACCTACCGGTCCCAGCCCCATCAGGGCCAGGAGCAGCCACCCTCCATCCCCCCGCCCCCTTCTGGGCATCTTTAACGTGCGCTGGCATCGCACAGCACATGGACACCTCTTCGTTTCGCCTCCATCGAAACGCAGCCGCCGAGGTCGGCATCGAACCCGGGTACTCCGGCACAGTAGTAGGGTGCCGCACCGCTGCGCCACCCCGGCTTTTTTTTTTCTTTATTGCCTGACTTTTGCAAGACAGCACAAACACACACAAGACATTGATATAATACGCCTGCCAGGGGCTGGCTTCGTCGTTCCAAAATCCTTGAAGATCCATCAAAGGTTCTACCTTTGGCAACCACTCAGGATTATCATCGACAAACTTCACAATCTCTATAAACCAATGGAGAGCCTCACGGAAAAAAATTCGTGCAGGACGCGCATCAGGATCACAGTGATATCCTGCCATGCGTGAACGCCATATACTGTGTAGGCCCATTTTCATGATTGAATCATATGGAACCACCTCCTCATTTTGCGTGGGTAAGTATGGTATTCCGTAAGGATTAATAGGTATCTTGAAAACAGCGCAAAAAGACGAAGACAATACAGATGTAGACAGTACAGGCGCTGAGAACTTTATTTTCGAGGAAAACTGCAGCACATTTAATGTCAAAAATCACGTGACAATCAAGGGGCCTTAACTATCAAACACAGTTTAACAAAGGGCGGCCGACAATCTTGACCCTGACAAACCATAAAAGAAATAAGGAGGAGGGCCGGAAAGCATTACCAACAGATTACATAAAAAAAATCATTGTGAACTTATTACAACAGAGGGGGCGCGAACAACATCGTGGCCAAGGGGTGGTGCCAAAGAACCCAACCACAGCAACGAGCGAACCTAAAAGGGCCCAGAACAAGGGAAGTAAAAGCAGAGTCATAGGTCAAAACCAGAAAAAACGTGCGAAGCAAAATCAGAGTCAAAAACTAAAGACAGACGAAGCGTACGAAGCAAAAGCGGAGTCAAGACTAAAAGCAGACAATCTGTGCGAAGCAAAAGCAGTCATGAACTAAAAACAGACCAAACGTGCGAAGCAGAAGCAGAGTCAAAACTAAAGACATACAAAACGTGCGAAGCAAAAGCGGAGTCATAAGCTAAAGCTGACGATCCGTGGGAAGCAAAAGCAGAGTCAAAACTAAAATCAGACTCAGGAGTGTACAAGGCTACCCGCTAAAACATTGAAGTGCTAAACAAGAATAATCAGGATGGGCGAGTGGGAAAACAATTATGAAGAATGAGAATCAAGGGAGTAAAACGCACCAGAAACCGGGAAGGAATAAAAGAAATACTACATACGGTAACTCGTTTCATATCAGTCATCAACCGATTGCTTGTGGTAATAAAGCAAAAAGGGTTATAAAACCTAAACGTGGCCATCAAGGAATTCAAATTCGCTTTCAAGAAGGTTGATAGAAGGCACGCTGACGCAATCCTGACCGGCCTTTCTAATGAAGTATGCCTCCATGACTTCGCGCTCAGTTTTTTCTTTGGCTGGTCTTAAGAAATCTGTGCTATCTAAGAGCGGATAGCATGCGTTATTTGGATCTGTTTTACAAGCTTTACAATGTTCGGGATTTGTTGCGTACGCATAGTCTGTGCTCCCTCGCCCTCTCATTTAAATATCTTCCAGTTTGACCGGTGTACTGAAGCCCGCAACTGATCGGAATCCGGTACACGACATTCTCCTTGCATTCCGTGAACTTGGTTTGATGTTTCTTCGTGCATGCTACTTGCTTTTTCATCTTTCTAGTGCATACTTTCGACAGTTTGCATGGTGCAGAGAAAATAATTTTGACGTTATAGCTTTTTGAAGCTATGTGAAAACCTATGCAAGTATGGAGTCACCTGGACTGGCATCTTACTCTTGCTTACTTCGTTTCCCTGCTTACTACGTTGACTGTTTGAGGATTTTAGGCTTTGCAGAAGGCTTTCACACACTGCTGCAATAACGTCAGGGGGGCAACCAGCGTCTTGTGGACGCCTGAATTGCTCATTCATGCTAGCAGCCATGCGGTGTGTACAGGATTTTGTTGTGGCACCGTGAAGACAGGAAAACACATGCTACGCTTCACAACCTTGGAGTGTGCGCTATCAAAACGTAACAGGCGCTTTTTTGTACGCGGACATCCAGCACAGAGTGCGGCCGTTAAAATCCAGCTCAATATCTAAAACATCTGTAGGCGATTCCCATGTGAACTTTAAACTAGCACCGTGATCAGAAAAGATGGTGAGCACCTCCTTGACAACATCACCTTGTCTAGCATGACAGTTGCTAAAAATGACCAAAACGTCATAAACGAATCTGACCACCTTTCTAACTGGAATGTTCGAAAGATTAGCTTGAATACGTTTGTCAACTGCAGATAAAAATATACCAAATAGCACAGGAGCGACCGACGAACCGATGCAGATGCCTCTTTTCAGGATATAGAATTGTCCGCCTGAGCAAATAGCTGTTGAATCAAGGTAGTATTCTAGCAGAGAAAGGAAAGAATCGCTCCTGGTTCCTGCGCTGTTCTGGAATGCTACTTCCCCGCTTTCCGAGATCGAATCGCGCAGCACAATGAGCAGATCTTCATGAGGAAAGGAGTAATAAAGGTATTCTATGTCAACAGAAAACCCAGTCACTGCGCAGTAGCAATTTTGTTCAAGAATGCCGACCATTGGAACTTCGAATGATGAAGGGATTTTCTAGCTTCAAGGTTTTAAGACACTGTTGCAGGTATGAACTCACTAGCTTTTGCCATGTGCCGTTCTCAGACACTATGACCCTGAAAGGGCATTAAGGTTTATGTGTTTTAGCTGTATAAGACGCTTCTAAACATCCGCTTTTCGCTTTGTCCACTTCTCTCCTCAGGGTATCAAGGCCTAGATCTTCTAGTAGCTAAATGGCAGCACGTCGATATCGCTTTGGATCAAACTTGACTGTTTTTTAAATTCTTCTCAATGGCGGTTAGGGCTTTTTTTGAAACATGTCAGCTGGAAAGATGGTAAAACCATCTTCTTTATCGCACTGCAAAGCGACTGTATTCTGTCGCTTCAGATAACTTGTGACTTTTTGAAACAGTGGTTTTCTCTTGACCAGGTGACCTTCGTTACTTCTGAGGCAGGCCACCCCATCTTCAACTGGACGGTCTTTCTTATTTTCCGTGGCTCTTGAGGCAGTTTGACGCACTATCGAAATCAATGTTTCCCTTTGCACGGGAGGCTGAAACGCAAACTTTGGTCCTTTTTCTAAGATACTCCGTATTTCAGGGGAAATGGCCGTGACGCCGTCTTCTGTCTGCTTTGATGCCTTGTTCGCTTTTGGCAGGCCATATTGCGCTCGCTGCTAGAAGAACTCTGTTGTCTGCGCCGCTTATTTCTTGAATGCCACTAATGTTCTGGCGCTACTTGTTTGCTGCTCCAAAACGAGGATTCGAAGCCAGTCGAGGAAGAGCCTAACTTCTCTCGAGTACTCACTTTTTAGGATCTTGCGTATTCTCCGCGTGTGTCCCCAAGCGTGTGTCCACAGCTCCAAATAAGGCTTGCACTTCCCACGGGACGAGGCGTCGTTTCAAGCAGAACGCCAGTACCCTTGACTGGCATGTGGTCGAAGCGATGAGGTTAACACACGAAATGACAGGATTGCCCGCTGCAGGAGAGGATAGGAAAGAGCCCAATGTAGGAGAAATTTGATGCAACAGAGGCTTGGCTTCTGCTAGTTGGTAGCAGTTTCTTCAAACCATAGCGCAAAAAAGACGGACAACACAGATGTAGACAGGACAGGCGCTAACTGACAACTTTATTTTCGAGGGAAACCGCAACACAATTTATGTCAAAAATCACGTGGCAATCAAGGGGCCTTAACTACCAAACACAGTTTAACAAAGGGCGGCCGACAATCTTGACCCGGAAAAACCATAAAAGAAACAAGGAGGAGGGCCGGAAAGCATTATCAGCAGATTACATAAAAAAACTAATTGTGAACTTGTTACAACAGAGGGGGCGCGAACAACATCGTGGCCAAAGGGCTGTGCCAAAGAACCCAACCACAGCAACGAGCGAGCCTGCTGCGAGTCTCCTTATAGTTTTGACTCCGCTTTTGCTTCGTACGTTTCGTCGGTTTTTAGTTCTTGACTGTACTTTCGCTTCGCACATTTTATCTGTTTTTAATTATGTGCCTCGCTTGTGCCTCGCACGTTTTTTTTCTGGCTTTGACCTATGACTCTTTTACTTCCCTTGTTTTGGGCCATTTTAGGCTCAATTTCAGTTTCCCTCAATTTTCGTTTCCTGTACAGCCAAGAGGTCGATCCCCTCCTCCGTTAAACGTCGGTGCACTTGGCTCTGCGTTTTCGTTCCTGCCAGAGCTCTGACATTTATGTGGCCACTTTCAACGAGGGTGCAGAAGCCATTTTCGCGAAGTGTAAGGAGGCCGAGAGCACGGTGCTAAACCTTCACGTCTAGCGTTTCGCTAGACGTCCTCCATGACACCGGAGTCATCCGGTGGGAGGGCCTCAGCCTGCTGCCGTAGGACCTTGTCGACGGCCCGCCGTTCCGACCGCTGCGGTTTGAAAATTCAGTGCCGGGCCTGGGGTGTTTTTGCTGGCGGCTCTCCAACACTGCAGGCTGAGGCATTGTTGACCTGGGTGTCGGTGTGAGGGTGTACTCGCTTAGTTGGAGCCGTCACGCTGGTGTTTAGGCCGCCGGTATTAGTCTGCTGCACTTCCCATCTCAACGAAATGTCAGCATTCACGTCCGTAGAGCTGGTCTCTTCGCTAGACTTTCACTGTCTGTCTGGAGAAGTAGTGCCGCTTCAGGTGCCCTCCCTCCACTGGCAGACGTGCTGGTGTCCTTGCTCACTGCAGAAGGTGTCTATTCTGTCGTCTTCCCGGACCCTCGGTACCTTCCGCCGCTTCTTCCGCCTCCACCACGTCCATTAGAAGTTGCGCCGACTCGTCAGTCGACTCATGACCCATAGCCGCTGCGTAAGGGCGGACGCATTCGCTGTCCAGATGGCCGTAGCGTCTGCACCTTGAACAGTGGGGCACTTTGCATTCATGTCGTACATGACCTGTGTCATGGGCACGCAGGCATACATGGGTCGTCCAGGCACCACAACCAGGGCTAACTCTCCGGCAACGCGTACCTGGCGGGGCAGATAATCGACTTTGAATTCGGGCTTTAGCTTCAAGAGGACTGTTCTTGTTGTTGAACCCTTGTCGTTGACGCCCTGAACCCGCCAGCGCTCACGGGTCACTTCTGTCACGTTTCCAAACGCTACGAAGGTGGTCCGGATGTCATCGCCGGTCACGCCGTGAAGCATCCAGTCCAGCCTGAGCTTCACATGCTGGTCTTCGGGATCTACAATAAGACATCGCCGTTTTTTTACTTTTAGTTCCATGACAGCAAGAAGCGTCTTGGCTGCTTCGGAAGTTTTCGGCGTAACCGCCCAGACATGGTTGATTTGGTACGCCCCCAACTCGACCACGTCGGGAAGCGTTCCAGTCTCGCCCAGGGCGTCCCGGAAATCTTCAACTCGAAAAGGCCTCGCTCTCACGTCGACATGAAGATACACGGTGTTTAAAAAGCCATATCCGGTGGGCAATGTTGGCTAAAGGATCTGGTAATACTTATTTTCACCATCTTCAAGCCTGTTTCCGCGGCCGGCAAGAACCGCTGTCACCGCTCCGCTGGAGCCCATTCTACTTGCGTTCCCACTCGGTGGTGGCCGAAGGAGGGCCAAAGATTCCTAATTAAGCATTCGAAATATTTTAGCTCTATTATTTCAGACAATGGCGCAAATAGCGTTTAAAACCACTTCGGCTATCAGGCTTCTCCGCACCGCATAGCAACGTGTGGAGGGCACATGATGACGTCATTGACAGTACCAGTATGTTTCCCGCATAGGACTAAGGAGGGTGGCTGCTCCTGGCCCTGATGTGGCTGGAACAGGTAGGTCACCGCCGCTTGCGGCGGGGGCTAGACTGCCACCTATAGTTTATGCTGTAAGCCAGCTAGCGCACAAGTTGCGGGACGAATACTTGTGCACTACCCAGGACCCCCGCGGACCGGCGCACTCTTATGCAGGTTCGGAGAACGCTGAGCTGGATCAGCCGTTTCAGCTCCACGATCTGCGGGCGGCCCTGGCGAAAATGAAACGTGGCACAGCCCCGGGTCGGGACAAAATTACAGTCAAATTATTAGCTAACTTACCCGACCCGGCCTACCAGTCCTTATTGGATTAGATCAATTCAATTTGGCTTGGGGACGCGCCACTCCCCATCGATTAGAAGACTGCTCTGATCACTTTCATTCCAAAAGCTGGCAAGGCTATCAACACGGACAACCTTCGCCCCATCTCTCTAACCTCGTGTGCGGGCAAACTAATGGAGACGATGGTGCGTGACAGGTTGTCCGAGTTCATGGAAAATCAACACATCTTCGCAGACTCCATGTTCGGATTTGGCCCGTACAGGTCCGCACAGGATGTTTTGCTACAACTTAATCGGGACGTTTTGGATCCTGTCGAATGCCCTCACAACGACAAGGTCATACTCGCCTTAGACTTGAAAGGAGCATTTGACGTTACTCATGAGGTAATACTCACTCATCTTTCACAAACCGGTTGCGGACGCAACGCGTTCAGATACATTAGGCAATTTTTGACAGATTGCAAATCCTACATTAAAATCCAGGACACCGAACATGGCCCGTTCCAACTTGGAACCAGAGGAACACCACAAGGTGCAGTGCTGTCTCCTCTCTTATTCAATCTGGCTATGATGCACCTGCCGGCCCAGTTGGGTGCGGTCGCTAGTGTGCAGCATGCGCTGTATGCCGATGACGTCACCCTGTGGGCCACTCAAGGTTCTCTTGGAGATATTAAGGCCAACCTGCAGCAAGTGGCAACCATAGTGGACCGTTATGCTCGCCGCTGCGGCCTTCAATGCTCCCCTCAAAAATCTGAATTTGTACACATATGCCCCTCACCAAAGTGTACGGCCAAAATTGAGCTTTTTGTAGAGACAGGATCAATTCCTGAACGAACAGAAGTACGGGTACTGGGGCTCTTCATTCATCAACATAGACGGTCGGACACTACCTTGGCGAAACTCCGTAAGGTGGGGGACCAGGTAGGCCGCATGGTCCGCCGGGTTTCTAACCAACGTGGGGGGTTGCGGTGCAAAGACGCCTTGCGGCTGGCGCATGCATTTATGACCAGTCGAATCTTGTATTCGACTCCTTACCTCCACCTTCGGAAACAAGACGAGGATGCACTCGAAGTCGTCCTGCGCAAAATTTTTAAGAGCCCTCGACATCCCCGTGAACACCTCCAACCAGCGTCTACTGGGCCTGGGCATGGTGAATAGGTTCCGGGAGATCCGAGAGGCTCACCTAACCAACCAATACACACGTCTTTCTAAAACACTGTCGGGTCGCTGCCTCCTTGCCCGGCTACACATCCAACATACCACTCTTTTGGAAGATCGTGTACGCTTCTCTTTCGAGTGGAGATGCGCCCTCCACGTACGCCCTCTTCCTAAAAACATGACACGTGAAGACCACAATGGCCGGCGCCTGGCGCGGGCGCAAGCCCTGGGCCGCCATTATGGGTCGAAACCCGGCATTTACTACGTGGACGCCTCCGGCCCCCACCATGGGGGATGGTACACGGCCGCAGTGGTCCACCAGTCCAAAACTGTTAACGGGCTTACATTTCGCGCCCGTGACATAACCCACGCGGAGGAGGTCGCCATTGCGCTGGCAGCTACTCACACTGATTCTAAAACAATTGTCTCCGACTCGCGAGGGGCCTGTCGGAACGCCGAGGAAGGCTGAGCACCATACTTAGCCTACCGACTACTTCAAAATTGTACCTATACCGGGGACCCCGCTTACCGGAAAATAGTATGGGCTCCTGCTCGTATTGGTCTCGAATGGAATGAGGCAGCCGACGCCGCCGCCCGCGTATTCTCTTTCCGGGCTTCCCATCTCGACCCCCTAGATCGGGATCTCGAATTCGAACCCGCGTATTCTTTTAAAGACATTGTTCTTTACTATCAATCTTGTCATAGCCTTTACCCTCGCCCGAGTAAAGGTCTAAGACGGAGGAGCGGCTTCTACTCCGTCTGTATACCAATACTCTGCTGTGCCCGGCAGCACTATTTAATCCCTCCTTCACGGGCAGTTGTCCGCACTGTGCGGAGAAGTCTTCGGACATCTACCACATGGTGTGGGCTTGCCCATCCAACCCAGCTATTCCTCCTCACCCCAACCCCACTCGGGAGGACTGGGAGGCGACCCTGCTCGGCTTCTATGACCTGCAGGCCCAAAAGGCCTTGGTCGAGCGCGCCCGGGCAGCGGCCGACGCCACTGGGGTCCCGTACTAGGGACCCCACCCAGTATCTGTAAGGGCTGATAGTCAAAGATCCGGCCGATGCGTACATCCACCCCTTTGAAATGAATAAACGTTTGTCACCACCACCATTGCACCCGCCACTGCTTCGGTGGTGGACGACGGCTGTTGCGGCGCGCGTCTTTCTCTCCCTCTTCGTTTTCTTTCTTCTCTATTTTTTCTTCGGTCCGCATGAGGCGGCGGAGGTGGCTCAGCTACAGAGCCAGTAATGGGCCCGTGCATTTTCTTTTCCTTTTCCCTGCAGCCACAACAACGGCTTGTTTTAGAGAATTAAAAACGTGGCTACCAATATTAAAGGCCGAGCAACATTGTTTGGTGCCGTCGGAAAAGACCGCAGGATGTGAGCGAAGGCAACGAAAGGAAGAAATATCACCGAGCTTCTACGCAGTCCTTCAGTGCTGTTAGGATAAGCTCCAATTTTACTCGACGATTACGTCATTTGTTTTAATGATAGTGCAAACACTTCGCAAGCATTACCAACGGCCTATAGAGATTTAAATCCTTCAATATCGCCGAAGTATCAAAAAAGTGATGCAGATTTAATGCTCTCCCCTACGGCATCTCTTTCATCCTATTTTCACTCCCACTTTCCTCCTTTTCCTTACGAATCGGTTAAGGTGTCCGCCGAGAATTGTGCCATACTGCACTGAGTCTGTTTCTATATGCTGTATGGTGCGGCGTTCAAGGAAGTGTCAACTGAATGGCGCCGCACGGACGCCTGGATCGAACGCCTGGCGGGGTTAACTTCGCCTGGTGGCGTCATCACAAGTCGTTACGTCATTATGACGTCACGTCTGGTTATTATTTTCATCATCATCATCAAAACTTTTTATTTCCACCGAAATGAAACTCCTTTTTGGACCCTCCGGCACGCAGGCCTAAGGGAGCCTTACTCAGGAGCCTCGCAAACTAAGGTCTGGTGAAGATACATTGTTGCTTCACGGCCTCAGCCACCAGGCAGATGGCTTGTTTCTGTTGAGCGGGGTTTCCGCTCCGCAGCAAGGTGTACCAGGCTTCTGCTCGGCGCCTGGGCCGAGCAGAATATAGACATTCTCAAATTACGTGGTCGAGAGTGCCCCTCTCCCTGCAAGTTATGCAATACTGGTCTTTGTCCTCTTTAGAGATTGTGATGTATACCCAGAAGGGGCTTATATGATTCTTCCCCTTGTAATCTTCTCCACGAAATTGCCTCCTCGTTTCTGAAGGAACGGTCAGGCAGCGGATAGACCCTCTTGCTCAGCTTATAATGTTCCGTGATTTCGTTGTATGAAATCAAGCTATCTTTCATGTGTATGCGAGAGGGCTACTCTACGGCCGCCCGGTGATAGAGAGCTCGGGCAAGCTCGTGTGCAACCTGATTTCCTGCAATAGACTCGTGCGCTGGAATCCATATTATCTCTATATTACGTTCTACTGGCCTCGCCTCGAGGACGCGTTCGGCCTCTTCCGAGATTCTTTCGTTCTCAAAATTCCTCACTGCATTTTTTGCGGTCTCATAAAATTGTCCTGGCCTTGGTACCGACGCAAGCGAGCGCTATCGCCAACTCTTCCGCCGCGCTGGCATCTCTCGTGCTGCTCGAAGCCGCTACCATTGATGCTCCTGCCCCGTCGACCACCTCGGATACAGCCGCCCTGTGCTGTCCGCACGCCGCGTCTACATACGCCACCTGGTCTGCCGTTCGCTTCCTCATCTTCCTCTCGTAGGCCTTAGCCCTATGCTCTCGCCTTTCATTATTCTACTCAGGATGCATGTTTCGCGGCACAGGTCTGATACGTATCTTTGCCCTGATTCCTAGCGGGATGTTTACCATCTTGTGCGTGCTACTTTCTGGCCGGATTCTTAACCATTCGAAAATTGTCCTCCCGCTTCAGACTGGCCGAGCCGTTCCAATTGGGATATTCTCACCCTCTCTGCAAGCTCAATCCATCACTTGTGAACCCCCATTTTCTCAAGCCGCTCCGTAGACTTGGATATGGGGAGTCCCAGAGCTCGCTTGACGCATTTCCTCAATATTCTGTTTATCTTCTCTATTTCTATATTGCTCATGTTTAGGTACGGCGTCGCGTAGCAGATCTGACTTATTATGCACGCCTGTGACACTTTCAGGAGGTTCCTTTCTTTTAGTCCTCTGCCCTTTACTGCTGCCCTCCTGAATATGCCTACCATTTGGTCTGCATATGTGGCTAATTTCTTTATGGTGTTGGTGTTGTTGCCCTTCTTGTTGATAAACATGCCTAGGATCCTCATTTCCTAGACCCTGGGAACTTCCAGGCCTTCAACCACTACTTGAATTTCTACTTCTGTCTTGTTCGTGCCGTTGCTATTATACACAAAACCCTCTGACCTTTGCGGTGAACACGCCAGGCCTCTTTCGGCCGCATACTTCACCACTACGGCTGCGGCCCTTTGCAGACTCCAGGATGGTGCAAGGCGAAGCAACGCGTGACACGGCTCCGGCACAGAGATTCCGTTGGACAGCCTCGCCTCAGCGGAAGCGCTTCCAGAGAACGCTCTTCACGACGGACGCGTCAAGGCGACACAACTGACGAGAAGCGCATGGGAATCACGTGGGCAGAAAGGGTCGCCCGCACTCCAGACAGTCAGGCGGAGGAGATGGCCCGGCTCAGGGAGGAGGTAAGACGCCTACAGCAACACCTCTCCCACTCATCCTCAACCTTATCCCCTTCATTGCACCCAGATACCAACTCAAATGTTCCTCCTCCCACCACCCCCCTAACCACACAAACTCCATCCCCTCCTGCTACTCCCCCGTCTAAAAAGAAACGCATAGAGTCAAACAGCGACACCGATCCTCTAGCTGAACTAGAAGCCCGCTTAGAGGCGAAATTTCAAGCAAAATTCGAACTCTTCCAGCAAAAAATGGAAGAACGATTCCAAACCCTAACGGCCCAGCTAGAGGCGCGGCTAAACACATTCTGTGACCATCTAACTGTTAAAGTAGAAACGATGGTAGAGGGGGCAATTACCCGCATAATGAAGGTAGTTGACGCCAGATTGGCTACACTCCCCATCCAACCATCCCCCACTTCTTTCTTCCCAAGCCATCCCTCTATCCAACCACCAATACCCCCCTCCGTAGCACCCCAAGTG
>JAJIZL010028034.1:4033-79027 GCA_023969395.1 Amblyomma maculatum | reverse complement strand
ACCAATACCCCCCTCCGTAGCACCCCAAGTGCAGCATGATGGCAGCTAATCCTCCAATTCTTAAGGGCAACAACAACCCACTAATAATCTGGCATTGGAACTGCCGGAGCATTAAGCGAAAGCGGGATCCTCTAGTGCAACTTATTACTAGCAACTCGTCACCCCCAGACCTTATACTTCTACAAGAAACTCGTATAGCACTCAACATACCAGGATATACAGCATACCATGCACCTAGCGTGGACAAGCCCGTGGTTACAACCTACATCAGACGCACACTCAGACACACAATACACGACTATACACACGAGGTAGCACACATTACCGTAGAAATTATACCGAATGACGTTACTAAAGAATCATTAATAGTCTCCAATATATACAACCCTCCTAGTAGCCCCGCATCTCGTTGCGCGAATCTAATTAGGACCATAGCAAAGGAAGCCAAGAAAACACCTTTATTAATAGCGGGGGACCTAAACTGCGCACACGCTGATTGGGGATACAGCCGTACAAACAGCAGAGGAGAGGTTCTGTCCAATCAGATACAGCAGTCACAGCTATCCGTACATAATGATTTTGAAATGCCCACCAGACAGGGTACAGTTGGTATTATGGATACCAGCCCAGATCTCACGCTCGGCAGACACATCCCGCACCTGAAATGGGAACGAACCGGACACACATTAGGCAGCGATCATTATATCATCGCCCTAACCCTTGAGGGACCACAGTGCACGCCAAAGACATATAAGCATCGTTTGGTGAACTGGGAAAATTTTCGAAAACAACGACAAAACACCCCTGCTGAAGACAACATAGAATTAAGGCAATGGGTGCGACAACTACTTCAGGACCAGGAAAATAATACGCAGGTCATTGATACAAACGAAGATGTGCCAACGTTAGATGCCAGAATGGCGCATTTACTTGAGGCCCACCGTAGTTTAAATAAACGGTATGCCACACAGAAGCACAACCGCAAACTTAATCAGAAGATTAATGATCTGGCCACCCAAATTGAAGACTATGGAGCGCAATTGTTTCAGCAGAATTGGACACAAATATGTGAAGGGCTAAAAGGAAATCTCACCACAAAGCGTGCATGGCACCTACTTCGGCACCTTCTGGACCCAACCCAGAGCAAGACATATACACGAAACATAATAGCTAGACTAACCCATCAACACAGAGATGACACAGATGCCCTACTAGCTACTCTAAAGCATATGCACACCACCCCGGGTAAACCACAATCCCTTCCCTCCTATGCAGGAGGACCAAATGATATATTAGATGCTGCAATAACGACATCAGAAATACGGGCAGCACTTCACAAGCTCAAGAACACAACGCCAGGCGAAGATCAGGTTTCAAATGCGGCGCTAAGAAATCTAGATGATAAATCATTGGAGCAACTAACGGACCTCTATAACAAACACTGGGAAGAAGGGACACTCCCAGCAGAATGGACACACGGGAAAGTAATTCTCATACCAAAACCCAATAAGCCAATTTCCCCAGCGAATATGCGCCCAATATCGCTCACCTCAAACTTAGGAAAACTCTTTGAACAGGTTATACTAGCTCGGCTAACTGCATACATGGATGACACGGACCAATACCCGCACTCAATGGTCGGTTTCAGGCCCCGTCTATCTACGCAGGACGCTATGCTGCAGCTAACGTCAGCAGTGCTTGACACACATATACCAACGCATACTAAGGCGATACTAGCAATAGATCTCAAAAAAGCGTTTGATAATGTACAACACACAGCAATCCTACAGGCACTCACGAACATTCAAACTGGTCCTAGGCTTTACAACTACATAAGAGCCTTCCTTCAGCACAGGACAGCCACACTTCACATCGACAATCTCCACACCTCACCGTACACGCTTGCCAACGTGGGGACGCCGCAAGGCTCCGTTCTTTCCCCGTTTCTGTTCAACATTACCCTTATCCCCTTAACCGCAGAACTACAGAAAATCCCTCACCTCGGTCACACCATATACGCCGATGACATCACACTGTGGACAACACACGGATCAGACGGTGAAATCGAAGACACGCTACAAACAGCAGCAGACACGATAGCCAAGCTTACCGCAACAATCGGATTAGAGTGCTCCCCAGAAAAATCAGAATTACTAATCATACCCCCTAAAGGACGGACCTACCAAAGCCCCATAGAAATTCGAATCCAGGGAAGACAAGTGCCACAGGTTCATATCATCCGCATTCTGGGACTATACCTGCAACAGGATGGAAAGAACGTCGACACAATTAAGCGGCTCAAAAAGGCCGTTGCAAACACCACACAACTCATAAAAAGGGTGACAGGACGCGCACATGGGCTTAGAGAGGCGGACACACTTCGAGTAGTGCACGCCTATACCCTCAGCAGAATTCTTTATGCTACACCATACCTCAAACTATCATGCAGTGAGGTCCAGCAAATAGACTCATTAATTCGGCAAGCAACAAAGGCAGCACTTAAGTTACCGAAAAGCACTAGTAACGAGAGACTACTCGAACTTGGAGTCCATAATACAATACATGAACTTCGAGAGGCCCATTTACAAGCACAATACCTCAGATTAGCTGCTACAACTACCGGACGACATATACTCACTAAGCTAGGCATCACTATTCCTGCAAACAATTCATCCCTATTAACACTCCCTAGTCAAATTTACACTTCAATCTATGTCAAACCATTACCGCGGAACATGCACCCCCACTATGACCAAGGTCGCAGGAAGGCGCGCGCGGCAGCGCTCCACAAATGGTACGGGAATGAGCCCGATGCCGTTTGGGTAGATGCCGCCTGCGATGAGAGCGGAGCCACTGCAGTTGTCCACAACCCCCACACTTCCCCCTTAACTATTGAGCTTCCTTCAGGCACGACCCCTGAAGAAGCCGAGGAGACCGCTATAGCTATTGCTCTGGCATACACCGATGCCAGTTACATACTCAGTGATTCAAAAACTGCCATTCTAAATTATGCCAGGGGCCGGGTTCATCCTCCGGCGCACCACTTGCTGCACATGCCCACCTCCCACCTCCCCCGACGGATTGAGCTCATCTGGGTGCCTGCGCACTCGGGAAATCCCGGCAACGAGGCTGCCGACTCCTTAGCCCGAGGGTTTAGAAACCGGGCACAGGCGGACCTCATGGGGGATTTCTCGAAGGATCGTATGCACTCGTTTGCTGAGTTCACCGCAAACTCCCGCGCTGAGCGCCTCATCTATCCGTCACCCCACCCATCCCTCACTATCAGAGAGCAGTCAATCTGGCGTCGTCTGCAGACACGAACTCTACCGACACCAGCTCTACTTTCGAAATTTCAGCCGGTATCCCCCATATGCACTTTGTGCTCCCACCCCAAGGCCACTCTTACCCACATTCTTTTATCCTGCCCTGCGTCTCCTCCCCCCGCCGGGCCGGTGCCTCTCCGAACCTGGGAGGACTGGGAGACCTCACTGCGATCAGCGGACCCGGCCAGGCAGAAGATCGTCGTCAGCCGGGCCGCATACGTCATGGATAAACATAATATGAACGTTTAGATCGTGAGTGGGGTCGTGCGGAGACCCAGGAGGCCTGCGTGCCTCGAATTCTTCTGCAAATAAAGTTTTTTCCTCCTCCTCCTCCTCCACTCAATTTCAGCGTCGCTTCCGCTATTCATTCAAATATTCATGTCGTCGGCGTACATGCTGAATTAGACAAGAGCGGATGTGATGTCGTGATGACATCACATCCAGTCATGACGTCACAGCCGGTAACGTCACCATGTGATGACATCATAGCCAGTCGTTATTCATCATCATCCTCAGCCTCACTATACCCACTGCAGGGCGAAGGTCTTTCCCATATTGCTCCATTTAAACCGGTCCTGTGCAAGCTGCATCTACTTGACCCCTGCGAACTTCTTAATCTCATCCGCCCACCTAATTTTCTTCCGCCCCCTGCTACGCTTTCTTTCCCTTGGAATCCAGTTTGTTACCCTAAGCGACCATTGGTTATCCTTTCTTGAAGCTACATGCCCTGTCCATGCCCATTACTTCTTCTTGATTTCCATTAGAATGTCAGTGACTTGAGTTATTTCTCTGACCTTATCCCTATCAGTTTTCTTTCCATAGTCCTCTGCGTTGTCCTCAACATAAGTAGAACCCTCTTTGTTAGCTTCCACGTTTCAGATAAGTACAGGTAAGATGCAACTGTTGTATGCTAGTCATAATCTGGGAGTGCTTGCCAAATGCGCTCCATCCCAGTCTTATTCTCCTAGTTATTTCCCGTTCATGGTCCTGATCTGCAGTTACTACTTGTCCTAAATTGATATCTTCGCCTACTATATGAGGTGACTATAATTTCAGAGATATTGCCGCGCGACTGCCGTGCTTAGCGCCGACGACGACGACGTGGTTGTTGGCTTGAGAGGCGCGCTGGTGCTGGATTGTGTGATCAGAACTGGAAGCCGGCGATATTCTCGGCTCCTCGTCTACGTGTACCTTCACAGCTCCATGTGGCTCGAGTCGTGACACTGGTGGAGGTGCCGTCGATGATCCCTTCTCCTTCGGACGACCCGACGCGGCCGCCTCTCGTGACCACTCCTGTTCATCGTACAAGCCGGCGGCTCCGAGGCTTGCCCCCCGAGGCCTTCCCTCTTGACGAAGAGACCCTAGCTATGGCAATGACATCACCCGCCCGTACCACGACTGTCTCTTCCACCATAAGCCCGTTATACTAAGTGGCATGGGCCGAGGCTCTTTATTTTTCTTTCCTTTTCTGCCTCAACATAACATATGTCTCTTCCACCTTATTTTTATTTCCTTTTGCATGCCTCAGCATAATATATGTCTCTTCCACCTAAGCCCGTTAAAACTAGTGGCACGGGCAGAGGCACATTATTTTGTGTTTTTTTTTTGGTAGCCTCACCATAATATATCTCTCTTCCACCTCTTTGTCCTGTCTCATTCTTTAGACCCCACATATCCCGAAGCCATTTCACGGTGAGCAGATCGAAGATGCCGAGGACTGGCTAGCTCACTATGAAAGGGTCGCAACGTTTAATGGCTGGGACGACGCTGCGAAAATGCGGAACGTCTACTTCAGCCTTTAATACGCTGCTCGGACGTGGTTCGAGAACCGCGAGGCCACATTCTCTACGTGGCCGGCCTTCCGAAACCAGCTTCTAGGTACGTACGCCAACAGTGACCGCCGGGAGAACGCCAAGCGCGCCCTGACCTCTCGAGTTCAGCGTCCGAATGAAGGGGTTGCAATGTACGTCGAAGACGTCATGCGTCTCTGCCATCGCGCCGACCCCCGAAAGAAAAGGTGCGGCACCAGATGCACGGAGTTAAAGACCAGCTTTTTTCTTGCCTCGTGCGGAACCCACCCACCACCATCGCGGTGTTTCTGGCTGAAGCTGCGATTATGGAGAAACTGCTGCAGCAGCGATGCAGCCAGTACGCTCGGCCACGAAATTCCATCTCCGCACTACCGCCGACTGACCGCACCGACTACAATCCCGGGACAGATCTCAGCTCCCTTCACGACCTCATTCGCACTGTTGTTCGCGAGGAGCTCCAGCACCTTCATGGGACATTTCCTCCTGGCACGACTTCTCTGGTTAGCGTCATCCGCGAGGAGGTCCAGAATGCACTCACGCCACCGATAAGTGCAGTCGTTCCACCGGCACCCCCGGGCCTCACCCAGCCGATGACTTATGCTGATGTCACATGCCGCCCAGCCCTGCTTTCTACCCCTTCGCCTTACACGCCAACTCAGGTCGCTGTGCATGCTGCGGAACCGCTGCCCCGCTGGGCAGATCGGCGCCAGGCGCTCCGGAAGGCTGATCTCTGGCGCGCTCCAGATAACTGCCCTCTCTGCTACCACTGTGGCGAGGCAGGTCGCCTCTACCGACAGTGCCCTTATCACCAGATGGGTCTGAGAGGATTTGCTCCCGACAGCCCTCGTCCACGACCTGGTCAACGGCCTCAAGACATCGCCGAGTACGTCACCCGCCAGCGTATTCCGCCTCGTCGTGAGTGCCGATCGCCTTCGCCAAGCCGCTCTTCACCCTCTGGGCCACGTTATACCGTTGTACACCTTGGTTCCTCGAGCCCTCGTCGGGAAATCTAGCTCCGGCGACCTTTGGGGGTGAGACCGCCGCACACCGATTCGCCGCAAAGCCTCCACCGCCGGCCCGCTTGATTCGTCCCGACGTCGAACGCGGAATTCCAGTCCAGTTTTTGCCGCACAGACCGGATAGCCCGGCGTCGTCCGCATCGCCGACAAGTTATCACCGCCGTGTCCGCTGAATCGCCCCGACGCAGACCACACAACTGCCGCCCAGCTTCCGCCGCCGCACCGCTCGCTTCATTCCTATCTGCTGTCAACATTGAACCGCCCTGACGCAAACCACCCAAAGGCCGCCCAGCTTCCGCCGCCGCACCGCTCGCTTCACTCCGAACCGACGTCGACAGGCCTTGGTCTTGGCCAGGTCTCCCTGGACATCCCTGTTATAGTTGACACGAAGGCGGTCGGCGCTTTAGTTGATACGGGAGCCGATTATTCTATCCTTAGCGGGCGGCTTACAAGGACACTGAGAAACGTGATGACGCCATGGAACGGACCAGACATAAGTACGGCAGACGGACGTGTAGTTGCACCACTGGGTATGTGTACAGCCCGGGTTACGGTGCGAGGCTGCACATTGTCGCGACGTTTCTTGTTCTACGCGAATGCTCCCGCGATGTTGTTCTTGGCATCGACTTCCTTCGTGAGTGCACAGTGCCACTATAGATCTCCCGCACCGCTTAGTGACGTTTTCCGCCATACTGGCCACTGAAAAGCATGAGTACCGTGGGTCCCACTCCATGCTGCGAGTCGCCGATGATAGCCTCACAGTTCCACCACGCGCCAGCATCCTCGCCAGAGTTACCTGTGACGAGCCACATCACGGCCTGCGGGCTGTTGAGCCTAATGTCTCCCTCTCACTCGCCTTGGGAGTTTCTATGGCAACAGGTCTTTCTTTCTTTCGTGCAGAGAGACGGAGGTGCCATTCACCAATTTCTGCAATGAGCATCGACATCTGTTCCGTGACACTGTCATTGTTTACGTCGACCATCTGCAGGAAGTCGCAGAATGTTTTGCTTCCGAGTAAGCTACGCCTAGCCCCGAACCGGATGATGCCGTACACGCTGTAGACATTAATTCTAGTCTTTCCTCCGCTGAAAAGAGGCAACTCTAGAGTCTATTGCTGGAGTTTCGCGCGTGCTTCACGTCTTCGTCTAAAGTGCAGCAAACGTCGGTTACTAAACACCGGACTATTACGTATGAAGGCACTCGCCCCATCCATCAGCAGCCCTATCGCGTGTCTCCTCGGGAGAGAGACGCTGTCCAATAGCAAGTCAAGGAGATGCTCGCCAATGGCATCATTCAACCTTCAAGCAGCCCATGGTCGTCGCCTGTAGTCCTCGTTAAAAAGAAAGACGGAACACTTTGTTTCTGCGTTCACTGTCGGAAACTTAACAGTATGACAAATAAGGACGTCTATCCGCTGCCACGGATCGACGACTCTCTCGACCAACTTCGCCGAGCCAAGTACTTCTCCTCTATTAACCTCAAGAATGGCTATTGGCAAAGAGAAGTTGATGAGAGGGACCGTGAGAAAACTGCCTTAACACCAGATGGGCTCTATGAATTCCGCGTCCTCCCATTCGGGCTCTGCTGTGCTCCTGCCACCTTACAGCGGATGATGGACACTGTACTCACAGGTCTTAAGTGGCAGACATGCCTTGTTTGTCTCGACGACGTGACAATCTTTTCACCAACGTTCACGGAACACCTGCGCCGCCTGAGAACTGTTCTAGAAGCCGTTCAGTCTGCCAACCTTTCCCTCAAGTTTCAAAAGTGCCACTTCGGGTTCACCGAATTGAAGTTTCTTGGGCACATCGTGAGTGCTGATGGCATCCGAGCTGACCCTGAGAAACGTGCTGCTGTTGCTGCCTTTCCCGTCCCAGCCCACAAAAAAGCAGTCCGACGAATTTTTGGGGCTGTGCTCCTATTATCGTCGCTTTATAAAAACTTTGCACAGTTGGCCAGCCCTCTGACACTCCTGACTCGAGATGACGCACATCATTTTCCTGGGGCGCCGAGCAGCAAATGGCTTTCGACGAGTTGCGATGCCGGCTCCGGTCACCCCCGATCCTGGCACATTTCGACGATGATGCCGACACAGAGATACACACGGATGCGAGCTACGTCGGCCTTGATGCCGTTCTAGTTCAGCACCAAGACGGGGTCGAGAAAGTAATTGCCTACGCCAGCCGTGCACTTTCCTGTGCTGAGTGCAACTATGCCACCACTGAAAAAGAATGTTTGGCGGTAGTATGGGCCGCTGCCAAGTTCCGCCCGTACCTTTATGGCCGACTATTTCGTGTCATCACTGACCATCACTCGTTGTGTTGGCTGTAAAACTTAAAGGATCCTTGTGGCCGCTGAGCACGTTGTTGCATTGCACCTGCAGGAGTTCGATTTCGATGTTATATATAAGTCCGGCCGAAAGCACACCGATACTGATAGTCTGTCCCGCGCGCCCATCGGCCCTTTTTCGTCAGATGCCACCGAGGACGATAGCCTCCTAGGAGCAGTCACTACGTCCGACCTCGTTTCCAAACAGCGTACCGACGCCGAGCTGCGACTGATTATTGACCATCTTGAAGGTGGGCACACTACAATACCCCGGTATCTTGCTCGGAGGCTGTCGTCGTATTGCCTCCGCAATAGGGTGCTTTATAAGAAAAATTCTACATCGAGTGCAAAAACATACTTGCTACTCATACCGGCTGATCTAAGGCACAAAATGCTCCTGGCCTGCCACGACGAACTAACTTCAACTCATCTTGCCTTTACACGCACCCTAAACCGAGTCCGGCAGAAGTATTACTGGCCACATCTTTCTCCCAGCGTTAGACGTTACGTACAGACTTGTCGACAATGCCAGCGGCGAAAAAAACCCGCACTCAAGCCATCCGGCATGTTACAATATATCGAACCACCCCTCACACCCTTCGAGAGAGTGGGCATGTACCTTTTAGGCCCATTTCCTTTATCCTCGAACGGACATGAGTGGATCGTAGTCGCCACAGACTACTTAACACGCTACGCTGAAACGAAGGCCCTTGCCCGAGGTACTGCCGGCGAAGTTGCTCGATTCTTTATGAACGACATTGTGCTCGGACACGGTGCACCGTCGACCATCATTACTGACCAGGGAAAGGCGTTTACAGCTCGGCTACTGTGGGACACCTTAACTCTCAGCCATGCCGAGCATCGCATAACAACAGCGTACCACCCTCAGACAAATGGCCTAACATAACGACTCAACAAAACTTTGGTGGACATGATCTCAATGTACATCGACGTTGAACATAAAATGTGGGACGAGATCCTGCCGCATGTCACCTTCGCCTACAATACGGCGCCGCAGGAAACCACGAAGTTTACGCCGTTCCGTCTCGTGTATGGCAGGGAGGCCCGCACGATGTTAGACGCGAGGCTCCCGCTCGGGGATGAAGCTGTCGATTCCGATGCCGCCCATTTCCCATAACAGGCCGAGCAAGCCCGTCAGCTGGCACGCTTGCACATCAGCATGCCACCGACGCTCGACATTATAACCTTCGGCACAGGGAAGTCCGCTACGAACCAGGGGACCAAGCTTGGGTATGGACCTCCGTGCGCCACAAAGGCTTGTGCGAGAGACTGCTTCATTGGTATTTCGGACCCTACAAAGTCCTGCGCCGCTTAAACAACGTTAATTACGAAGTTATTCCAGTCACCGTCAGTGTTCGGCGTCAGCGCCTGAAATTGTGCATGTGGTGCGCTTAAAGCCGTACTTTTCGCTTGACTGAGCGCCTCCTGCAAGTGAGACCTTGAGTTATTGTACAGTTCACCTCACACCTAATTTTTTTTTCTCGTCTCAGGGGGAAATAATGCCACGTGCCTAGCGCCGCGCGATTGCCGTGCTTGGTGTCGACGACGCCGAAGTGGTTGTTGGCTACAGAGGCGCGCTGGTGCTGGACTCTGTGATCAGAACTAGAAGCCGACCTTATTCTCGGGTTCTCGTCTACGTGTACTTTCGGCTCCCTGTAGCTCGAGTCGTGACAATATCATTACCGAGTGCGCTGTAGAAGTAGGCGGTAGGGTAGTTAGAGAGGATACCGGTAAGCTGTCTAAGGAGACGAAGGATTGGATTAAGAAACGCCAAAATATGAACGTTTCACTCCAACAGACCAGATAGAATTGGCAGTCGGTATTACTCATGACTAATTACTAATAGGTAGTGACTAGTTAGTCCCAATTCAATCTAATCTAGTCCAATCCAATCATGTCCAGTGCTGAGTACACGCTCGCCCGAAATGCGCCGCTGACTAGACTATCATCATCACTCTATCATCCTCACGCTAGAGAAGTATTAAGATATGCTACTCTCAGTCCCGGGCGTGACGCATTCTTTATAAAGCGCTCGGCTGGGGATCCGAGGGATGGCGGCTCGATTCCCGGTGGAGACGTTTTTTTTTTTTTCAGGAGAAGACAGGCTCAGCGCAAACTTAGTACTGCGGCACCGCGGCAGTTGTGGCGGTTGCCGGGCAACGCCGGCCGTGTGCCTGTAGGAGCGGTGGCCGAGCGGTTGCCAGAGAATCGCCGGCCGTTCTGTGACGTCATACAGTTGGCGCGGCGAGCGCCCAACGGCAGGCGCATTGGCCACGCGGCGACCACGATAAGCTGAGTTGCTGGAGATTCGAAGGCCGTGACAGTGCGGCCATGTCTCAAGGTGCGGCGACGGCGAACAGACGAAATCGGCGTAATGTAGCTATCGCTACAAAACTTTTTTGGCTCGATGTTATTTTCAGCGCCTTTGGGGCGTCTTCAGAAACGTCTCCTTGTTGCATCCCCAGGAGTCTTCTCCGTCGAACTTGTCCACCTCCAATCAACGGTAGGTTGCCATCAGTGCAGGGTTCCGCTGGCCACTGCCGCCCATTGAGATCGCTGTACCAGACCTTGCTGGTCTTCGCAGCGGTCGCTAGACAGCAGTCTCCCTTGCTCCACAATCGGATTTGTATTTTGGGGACCACGTCTATGTTTTGACAGGCGCATGAGATATGATACAGTGCAGGGTTTTCGTCGCACCAGGGACGAAACACGTCCCTCATGCGCCGATACACGTCCACCTGTATCGTAGGGTGCATTTTGTTTTAAATATGTGTAGGTTTGGAAGGAGCCTGCCTGTAATTTTCACTAAATGACAGCTACTACTCTGCTGAGAGAACTGTGGGATACTGTGTGACGTTGGGACGTTGGACGTTGGACGTGACGTGAACTGTGGGACGTTGGGATACAGGTTCCTCGGTGTTGGCGCTACTTTGGGGGACTTGCGAGGCTCGTCGGGGATTGTTTCCGTCCTCGCCATCTCTCGCATCTGCTCGTGCCATCCGAGTTTCTGTACGAGCGCTCTTGCAGTCGTTGTCCGCTGCAGCCTGAATTTTTGCTGCTCAAGCTGTGCCTCGTGTAGCTCTTCGAAGGTGTTTTGCAATTGAATGGCCATGAGGTTTTCTTGAGATGGTTAACGTGCAATGATATTTAAGAGCACATGGACGCCTATCCATCTGTCCTCCATCGAAACGCAGACGGCGGCAAAGGTAAACATCTCTAGCTATTCGGTCTTTAGGGAAATGAAAGAACAGCGTCTCTCGTTCGACACCTATATTTACAATGAACGGCGCACAATCAGAGATGCCTACATGGCTAGAACATGACTGCTCAATAGACAGCGAAACGAAACGACACCACCCTGAACGGTGCGCGCAGGCGTGAGTTTTTGCGATTTTGGGTTTTTATAAAACTATATACGCCTTTTCAAACGGACGAGCCTTGTAGGCTGTATACAGCAGTAGTTATTGCAATGCTTCCTTTCTGTTACAGGGAATTCGAGGCTGCTAGTACGCTGTACTTTGCCTGCGGCTTCATCTTCGTCATTGCGCTGGCTGCTTCACTGTTCCTGTTTGCTGTCGCCAACAGAGGTGAATAACTACCGCTTCAAACAGTGCCTTTTTTTGGTACTGCGGATATCGTGAACACTCCAAATGACCTCGCATCCCTCTCCAGTTCTCTCATACGAACTAGGTAATAGCGCATGGCAGCCTCGCGTCCACAACGCGAAATTACCCTCCAAGAGACACTTCCTGCAGAAATGTGCTCACTTTCTGTCGACGGTAATATGTCTTCCATAACAATTGAACACATCCTGCATTTTCGTGCCTATATTGCTGACTAAAGACTATTGCGGAGGTTGGGTAATAAGCTAGCTCCACCACGCAGTCTCCCATGAAACAGACTGACCTTGGAAATGGGCTTGACGCTGCAGGCCCTGTAATAAATGAGGCGCTGCAGATTGCATTCTCCGATACGCTGATAACGACGGCATACGAATGGAAACAGGACACGGGCTAAGAGCTACAAGCAGCGTTTCCGGCAAGGAAGGGACTGCTCAAAAATGCCCGCCATTTCGATTAAAATTTCCTTTCGCACTCGGCTTGCCACAGGCCCCTTTGTATGGCTGTACTTACAAGCATCGTGTTATGCTTACTTAAGATGCGCTCGTAAATTGAGCACATTGTAGAATGAAACAACTTTGAAAAGTTCGCCGACCACTTTGGTTCCGGAAGTTCCCAGAATTGTGCTCGCGTGATAATCAGGGTAGCGTGCTCATTGCTTGTAGTGGAGTACGAGCTTACCTAGAGCAATAGGTGTCCCATCATCCCTCACCGTAAAGCGGAAATTTCTCAGCTAGCTTCAGTAGCACCGTTTCCCACTCGCGCTACTTGGGAGTGCACTTTGAGTGGGAGCACCCAGTAAGCGCCGATGACATCATCGGGGAGGGAGTGAGTGGAGTGGTGGCGCCATTATCAGTTGCAAACATGGAATTTTGGACATGCACACTACAGACGCAAAGGGACTGATCATCACGAAGGCTGATAACGTTAAAGACGACTCAATCCTCCGAAGTCGGGGTAGGGAAGAAAATATAAAGGTACATCTAGGACTTTCTATCGGGCAGGACTGCTCGCATAATGTTTGGATATTTAAAATAGCCTGTGACGAAACTGTGAAGAAGTGGTACGCCGCATGACTCGCTGATATGTCCCTTCTTTTTAACTCCCAGGGAACCTCACAGAGGGGCAGAGATCTACGCGGATGGCATCAGTCTTTCCCTAAACAGGGGAGCAATGCGGTTACTGAGATCATTGTCGAGTATGCAGGTGACAGGGACTCGCCGTGAAGATCACTATTTAGTGTATAATTCAAAGCACCTCGGATGCAAAACATCAGCGGACATAACGATTGAAGTGGCAGGTGTAGAAGTACTGTTAAGTGGGGATCCAGGCACTGGTAGCGGGCATTGGTAGCGAGAAGAACCGGAGCGGTGGTGGCTTAACGTTGAGTCAGCTGGTCCGCAAAAGCACTTCCTCTTCCTCCTTCTCGGCTATCTGTTCGCTTAATCGGAACTTCTTTACAGTACCAAAGATGTAACAGGTGAGAATGTTAGGGTTCATCCTTCAGGCCAAAGGGTACAATGAAGAGTCATTAAGAAGCGCGATCAGCACGTGATACAGAGTTTGGGACTTTTTTATTTATTTTTTGTTTATTTATCATCATACCCACAGCGCCACTGTCTGGTATTACAGGGGTGGGGGGGGGGGGGTGAAAACTAGAAAGTATACAAATTCCACCGCGCATGCAGGTGGCTACAAAAAAGATAATATTTAGATAGAAAGAACAGGGAATTATTATACACAAAAAATTTCACAGCATGGAAGAAAATGAATCGTTTTATAATATAGCCACTAATTCCTCGGACAGCTTTTTCCATTCCGAAATCGTTTTGGGAAAAAAAAAAACATTTTCAAAAAGGTCAATCAGGCATCTGTATTCTTTAAATTTAAGTGAGTGATCTCTCCCTAAAGACACATAATCAGGGTTGACTAAACATTTCGTTCCGTCTATTCCAGTTCTTGAATGAAATATATTATGAAATATTTACAACGCAAAACCTTCATCAGATAGGCAAGCTATACAACACAAGGACGATTCACTAAAACAAGACAAGGCTAGTACTTGAACCCGTACTAGTCTTGTCTTGTTTTAGTGCATCGTCCTTGTGTTAAAATATAGTGCGCCTACTTGATGATGGAAAACCAACTAGCCGCCATTACAGCATTGCTTGCAGAACTTTCCTACGTTTTCGAAGTGAGTTCCAACCCAAAGCGTTGTTCGCGCTATTTACACTAAAATATCGCCCATAGTTATTAAAACCAAAACGAACGGCCAAGTTCTGAACTCTTTCTAGCTTTGAATGCCAGTCAAGGATTTCGGGTCCCAGATTGTGCAAGCATACTAAAGTATGCTTCTAACATTTTATACAGCAGTTCTTTCGTCTTTAAAGGGAAAAGTTTAGCGTTAGGTTTCAGGAAGCCCAATATACGACAGGCTTTGGCAGTAACAAAATCCACGTGACGATGCCAAGACATTGCACTGGTTAAATGAACACCGAGATATTTAAATTCGCACACAGAAATCAATCTACTATTATTATTATTATAAGTGAAATTATGTGGAACCTCCTTATTAGTGAAACACATATGTAGAGATTTTTGTAAATTAACATGCATTCCCTAATTGTTACAACACTGGGCTACTTTACACAAGTCAAGCTGTAATGCATCGCAGTCACTTCGATCGTTAATAATTACATACAATACACAATCGTCCGCGAAAAGACGCTTAAGCGTGAAGAAATGCCTGAAAAGGTGTAATTCATGTAAATAATGAACAGTATGGGCCCAAGACGGATCCCCGCGGCAACCCTGATGTTACAGTCACCTCATGCGACTGTTTCCCGTTGACAACAACGCACTGACGCCTAGAGCTCAAATATTCCTTTATCCACCTAATAACGTTCTCATTTATGTTGGACCAGAATAATGTTTGTAATAATAAGGAATGTGATACAACGTCAAAGGCCTTCCTGAAATCTAGAAATACACAGTCAACAGAATATCTCTTATCCATTGCACTTCTAGAAATACACAGTCAACAGAATATCTCTTATCCATTGCACTTGGCAGGTCATGTACAAATTCGGTAACATGGGTGACACACGAGTAACCACTGCGAAAGCCATGCTGATGGTTATTTATTAATAATTGTATACTAAAATAATCAATAGTATTAGTATAAAACACCTTTACATGCTACACTGGTCAAAGACACTGGCCAATAATTTGAAACAACATTCCTAGGTCGCATTTCATATATTGGTACAACATTAGCAAGCTCCATTCTTCAGGCAATGAGACGTCCTGTAATGATTTAGTGAAAAGATTTTTGCAGGTAACTTGACAAAGCAAGAGCACAAGAAGAGAGCAGCACCGTGGATAAGCCGTCAGGTCCTGTGGCACTGTTATCCTTTAAGTTCTCCAAGAGCGACACAATTCCTCGCTGATCAAATTTGATCAAATTTGATCAACTTCGATCAAATTCGATGGTCAAATTCGAGGCGCAAAGCAGTCAAGGGCACATGACTGAAAGAATGAACTTCATGAAAGTACTACAAGCGTACTTGATTATCAGAATGGGCACACGTGACGCTATATTTGGATGCCAAAGCAGCTGAGAAGAACAGGATACACGCTCTTGCACGCAAATGCATAAAGGGAGCACTACGGCTACCTTTATGCTTCGCCCAACAGAACGACTGTTGGCGTTGGGAGTGCATAATACTTGCAGAGAGCTAGCAGTGGCGGTTAGTCTCTCATATAGAGAGGCTTAGAACGACGAAAACGGACAGGGAAATTTTTGCAAATGTAGGAATAAACCTGGGGAAATGTATGTTGTTCGCCGAGTTGGGAGAAATGGTTGAAAAAGAAAGTGGAAGAGCACAGGGAAGTAAGGAATGCCCTGGTATTACCCCCCCCCCCCCTCTCTAACTATATGTATCCGGAGCTAAATAAAGGCCGCAGAGAGAAGAGAGGCTGATGCCTTAAATTTAAGGTTCTGAAATATTGAAGACAACGTAGCCAGACAATGAGCCATACGGCTCGAGGCCGCATGTTTTGAGGAGTGCTGAGGAGTGCCAGTCTTCGCTGCGGCTCTCCGTGGACGCAATATAGAGGCTGCGGAGGAAATGACGATCGCGTCAGCTTTCCGAGGAAAAAAAGAAAAGTTGATCATCAGCGACAGTAAGACTGCCATTCTAAATTTTGGAAAATGCATGATCTTACCGGAGACGGCAAAGATCCTTAGCCAACAGCCACTGAACAAGAAAGTTTAGAAAATCTTGACGCCCGTGCTCGCTGTTTTCCCTGGGAACGAGACGGCCCATTAGCTAGCCCGAGCACTCTACTACCGGGCAGGTCCCCTGATAACTGGGAGCTGTTGACAAATTGTAGGGACATGAACCATTATCGATTGGCACTAGGCTGGTATTCCCGTCAGACCCGAAATTGAAGCTGCTGCTTGGAGGTGCTTGCAAACGAATACGTATATGAACCCCGAGACGAGGAAGCATGATTGTTGTCATTGCGGGTTGAGAGGGACCCTCCATCAGATAATACGGGAATTCTCCTGGGGTGGGACAAAAATTGCTAGTAGAGACCCTGACCTCCAGTCAAGCATCGTCCACCTGGCGGAAGGACCTGCCAGCCAGCCTTTAACGCGGCTCTTCCAGGCCTGCGTGACCGGCTTTTTCTGGTGGCAAATGAAGTTTTTTCAGTCAATCAATCAATTATATCGTCGCCAGTAGCACAATTTAAACATCACATGGAAATTATGGCTACACGCAAAGCTTTCAAAATTTACTCGAACACTCGCAAAGACCTTCTCTATGGATTTCATGTATCAGACGTTTAAAGCAAGTAACGTTTCAGGGGACCTTTAACTGCCCTAAGCGTCTACTCCTGTGTAGAAAACGGCATGTGTAAGAAAATCAACTACGAAAATGGGTGTCAGTATAGAGGAAACTTGTGAGGTATGCACACCTTTACATGTTATAACATGTCAGGGTGGCACAGTGGTCAGTGAGCTGATCCCTAGGAGGTGGATTCGTTCCCGGTCGCGACGGCCGCTTTTTCATGCAGTCTAGAATCAAGGCGTCCGTGTGCTATGCGATGTCAGTGCACGTTAAATAACCCTAGGGGGTGGAAAAGTCCTGAGTTTTCCAATCTACGACTTCTCTTGTAGGCTGAACTGCCTTGGAGCGTTCAGACCTATAAAACCATTTTTCTAACAATTCCCAGCCGTAATGTGCCGGAGTAGCCGGGTTCAGCGCTTTGTTCTATCGCCTCCTTTTTCCTGATTGTGCGCGCTGCTGATACAAATGAATCGAAACCACAACCAAGTAACCCCGCTGTTCGTGTTATTCGATCCCAATCACCTGCGGCTGCCTACGAAAAAAATTTATGAGGCAATAGACTCACACTTTTCACACAATCTCACTTAATTCGCATAAGAAATCACATGCATTGCATAAGATCTCATAGTTTCTTGTACATTATCATAAATTATGCGAAATGTTTTATGACAATGGTGTCCAACGTATGAAAGTCTATGCAATTTGGTGAGATTTTGTGAGGTTAAGTTAAAGTTAAATTGGTTCACAGGAAGGGAAAGGCGCAGTAACTGTCACACTTGCTCTGTGGACACCCGAACCGCGCCGTAAGGGAAGGGAGGAAGGTGGGAATGAAAGTGGAAAGAGAGAAAGAGGAGCCGTAGTGGAGGGCTACGGAGTAATTCGACCACCTGGGGATCTTTAACGTGCGCTGACATCGCACAGCACACGGACGCCACTTCGTTTCGCCTCCATCGAAATGCAGCCGCCGGGGTCGGGTTCGAACCCGGGAACTCCGGCACAGTAGTCGGGCGTCTTACCACTGCACCACCCCAAGGGGCTGAGGTTATTGCCCCGTAGAACTTTTCTACTACATTGAAACGCAGCCCTACTGAAAAAGTAGGGCTGCGTTTCAATGTAGTAGAAAAGTGAGAACCGTTCGCATTCTGTGCGATATGAGTGCACGTTAAAGATCCCCAGGTGGTCGAAATTGCTCCGTAGCCCTCCACTACGGCAGCTTTTCAAGCGGACGCTTCACTACGACAGCTAGCTCAAGCCTTCAGCGTCAGTGTTGGTGGCTGCCTGAAGGAGCGCCAACTCGGGCATCTCCATTCATGTTGGAGGGTGAGATTAAAATCAGCATTCCATGGCATTTGAATTCACGTTACTCCTATGCCACGGGCAGGAGAAGCCAACTCAGGTTGCTGCTTTTATATGGGAGGGTGGTATCAGAATCAGCCTGCCAGAACCCTTAGCATTCACGTTACCCAGAGAACATGTAAGCATGTCCATAGGCTTGGTTAGAGCGGGCTGTTAGATTGCTCTCTCATGGCATACACTTAAAGGTTGAGATAAAGTTTCCCCAATACTCTAGCACCCTACACTGATAGGACGTGATAGCCGATTAATGTAGCAGGAAAAAAAAAGCTTCCGCTTTCATACAGGTCTAATCGGAGCTAAACCACAGCTAATTGTTTCCGTCTTTCCACTTTCCTTCCAAGTTCCTCCCTTGTCGTACGGTGCGGCTCAGGTGTCTACAGAACAAGAGTGATAGATACAGCGCCTTTCCCTTCCTTTCTTTCTTCCTTGAAAACCTAAACAAAAAACAGTGCGAGTTGCTAACAAGCTTAAATGAACGTTTTCATCTTCTGATGTAACAACCAACCGGTCGCCTAGCAAAAAGAAAATTCGAACTGCTCTTATCCGTTTCTCGACTATGGCTTCAAAGAAGTCGTGGTTTGAGGCTTGTAAGAACGTTCGACGCTTGCACTAGACTTGACTAGATCCGAACATTTTCTTGAATGATAATCTTCCAACGTCAGACAGGGAATTGTTCTGACGAAGGCGTACTGCCGCGAAAGAAACGGGCTTCAAATTTTATTGGGTAAAAGGCGGAAAGGTCTTCGCGAAAACAGTGCCCCTCTCATTCGCATAAACCGCTGATCTCATATCAAAATAATTGCATGAACCACATGTCATCTACCTTCAATGAATTAGCTGATTTCTCTCTAATGCAAAGTTCTTTCGAGCAAGTGTCTCAACGGGACTTTGCACTTGTGAACACAACATCAGGAGTCTATAGAAATACGGGGAGGAATTAGACACTCGCTGAGAACTTGGCTGACTCTGTAGATACGTTTGCGGTGAGAGACATTAACATGGAGGAAGATTTTCTCAACTCATTTTCTTTAAATGGCTACAAGTATCACAGTATAACGCGGCCGAATCGAAGAGGTGATGGCATTGTTTTTTTTGCCAGTTCAAACTATGATACCTCACTGGTAGACTTTGTCTTCATATATGCGGAATGCCTAGCTATGAAAATTCAATGTTTCAATTATGAACTCATGCAGTTAGATGTATATCGGCCTCCTTGAAACAGTGCTGCCCGTTTTGTCTTGAAATTGGGCGATTTAGTGAAGACATGGTCATCAGTGGACCACCAAATGCTGTAGTATGGGATTATCTATCCGTTTTGCATCATGCGGTTTCTCCTCAATCATTGTTGCCCAACAAGACAAGGTATTCGAAATGACCGTTTAGTGACATCATGCTAGACCATATAGCCGTTCGGTCCCTCAATCATTCTCTGTAATCTTGTGTTACCACGCAAGGATTATCGTATCACTATTTTGTCGCTTGACGTACCCAAGTAGCACAAAGTGGGCTATGACGTGGGGGCCCGCGTTGGGCCCGTGGGGACAGCCCATGCGGGCCCCATGCGGGATTTGCAACACGTACCCAGAGGGGCTCCGCGTGGGCTGCCCAATTTTGCCCCGATCAGTCCCAATCTGTATGCGTGTGGGCAGCCCAAATAGGGCTGCCCGCATTCAGCCCAGGTAGCCAATTGTGGGCAGCCCAAGATAAATATTAATGGGTCTCACGTTTGTGCCGGCAGTGCCGTCCCATTGATCAAGATTTTAATTTTTAGGTCAATTAATCCCCCCAATACCTGAATGGTACAGGCGCGGGATTTGCGGAGGCCAGTCCGTTTCGGGCTGACCCACATGCTGCCCTCATGGGTTGCATCTGGCATTTTCAGGGCTGCCCAAGTTCCAGTAACCATCTAGTGTGAAACATTAATCACTACTTTTTGCCTTGTATGCGACACTCAGTAACTTGAGAGAAATTTATTCCCAACACTACAGTAATGTGGGCTGGCCCATATCACCCCCAACATGTTGGTCTGAATATTTATTTTGGTGGCGTGTGTAGGATAGTAATGCCGCAAGGAACATTTGGAGGTCGTTCAGTACATACTCGTAAAGCGGAACAGTTACTGTTCCACATTTTCTGTCAATTCTGCATAACTAACATGGTGTTTAGAGTGAAAATAGAGAGTGTTTATTCATGGAATGGATATTTTTAGGACAGTAATGTGAAACCTCCAGAAGAGACAATTAGTGGCCGGTAGAACATGATTTACATAAATAAAATGGTGCCTTAAAAATAGGGTGCAGACGTTTCAGAGCGGTGAGCCTGCCTACGGTCAACGTGGGGCCCACTGCGGCCTTTCATGGGCCGCCCCAATTGGGCTGATCTTAATTTTACCGAATGAACTACGAATATATGTTGCATTTTCCCGCAAGTACGCCAAGAAACACCCGTGTGGGCAGCGTGGGGGCGTACTCGCTTTCAGCCCGGCCGCAAACCATGCAGGACCTATTCGGCTTTTGCGTGGGCAGCCTCAATCGGACTAGCCCGTCTTCTATTTGCTTTAGGCCCACATTTGCATCGGATTGCCCTAAATTGCTCCGCAAGAGACCTATGCGGGCAAAAACGTGAAAGAGCGCTTGCCTGCCCCGCTAACGGCCACGCGGAAAATATCTAGGTTTTTGGTGGGCCTATTTGGGGCAGCCCAAGAATTTTCTGCGTGAATCCCACATTTTCGTCTGACCTTCGCTCAAGTACCCCTCAAGGGTCCCGTGTAGTCAATGTGCGGGCATACCCGCATTTAGCCCCGCCGCGGCCCATGCGGGACCTATTTGGCTTTTGAGTGGGCAGCCCCAATTAGATTATAGCCCAGGCTTTTCCTACACAAAGCTCAAATTTTCTTCGCATCGGCCCTAAAATTCCCCAAGCGGGACCCTTGAGAGCCAGACGTGGGATTATGTACGCAGTTAGCCCTTTACGCGCCTATATAATGGCCAGATGGAAAAACAGAGGCAAGCCCAGTTTGGGCTTGCCCGCTTGATCCCTAAAGGTGGCCCTCAGTCACAGCTCCGCAAGGGGTGCGAGACACCTTCTCGAACCGAGGCAAAGGTAGTTCGAACTTTTACGCCCAGCGTTAGCCGGTTATGTTCAGCGTTGCGAATGTTAACAGAGCTACGAAGTCAATGATGGAAAAACAACAAATATATTCTCAGTATTCTCAAATATATATACGACATGAGCATTTACATGCATTTAAGACAAAACAGTAAATATAGCGTACATGAAAACACTAGCAATTACAAATACATCAGTCAAACTTCTCACTAGCATCATCATAATCAGCCTGACTATATACCCACTGCAGGGCGAAGGCCTCTCCCATATTTCTCCACTTAACCCGGTTCTGGGCTAGCTGCATCCACTTGACCCCTGCGAACTTCTTAACCTCATTCGCCCACCTAACTTTCTGCCGCCCCCTGCTACGCTTTCCTTCCCTTGGAATCCACTTTGTTGCCCTAAGCGAACATCGGTTATCCTCTCTCCGCACTACATGTCCTGCCCATGCCCATTTCTTCTTAATTTCCACTAGAATGTCGGTAACTTGAGTTATTTCTCTGACCCACTCTGCACGCTTGCTATCTCTTGAAGGTCCACAGAAACGGCCCCAAGAAACCACTGATAAACGTGTTCAGTGTGTAGAACACATCCTTTTGAGCATTAACACAAAGTATAACTCCTTGGAACAAAGCCAGCGATTTATTATTAATTTTTAAAAACAGCGTTTTTTGAAATTCGCGGGCAGAGGGAATGTCGCTTGGCGGTGTCGCATGGAACTATTTCCTAATCCCGTGACGTCACGGGTCGGTTGACTGGCAAGGCTTGCTAGAAGCTGCCATTCGCTGCGGTCACTGCAACCATGACGTCACGAACACACTTCCGGTAGCGTGCGCTGCTCGAACTCTGTGCGGGCTGTTACAGCTCGCCGCCCTTATCGGTTAGGGGGCCATTGCCCATTAAGTGCAACAACCGAAGCGATGCAGGGATCGGAAGAACGAAGTTGCATTTACATATATCTTATTTATATAACGTGGTTTCAGGAGTATCGGAGTGTCGTCCGACGAGGCGTCAACAGCACGGTCAAGCACCGCACGATGGCAGCACCTCCTTGACCGCCGTAAACATTGCCGCTGTGGCCCCTCCTCCGGCATACCGTTCGCGAACGACACGGCGGATCGTCAGCACCGATGTCCGAAATAAAGCGTGCTAAAATTTGTTGGCGTCTGGAATACTGAGCCGAATATCAAGTATGAAGCCCTCGTGAGGATCGCTGACCAGCAGCAAATTGCTGGTAAGAGCGATAGCCGTGATACATGCTAGATTCTGCTCAAGCCAGCTGCCGCTGGTGCATTTCGGCTGATCCGATCTGCTCGTATTAGCTCTGCGATTAATGCGTCGACAGAGTTAATCCTATAATTATTTTACTATGGCAGGATAGGAATCACTATAAGGCAGTTTCATAAGTAGACGATTTACGACAGCGTCGACCGCCGCGGCTTCGAAGCGAAACAATAGGCCTAGCGACGACTATAGGGACGGTCACGCACGGCGCCGGCGTTCGCCGCGCTCGCACGTTCCACCCCCGCGGTAATTGTGTAACGTACCTCAGCCTGCTCGCGGCATCCCGTGCTGCAAGCGTTGCAAACTCGTGTACTTTCATAGCTAAGGCCGCGTATTTTTTGGCGTTCTGCTCAGCAACAAGCCGTTCAAACGATACTGTAGGCACGACAAGGCTTCAGTACGCAGTCGCTGCGCTGTCAGCCGTAATCGAAGACGTCGGGCGGCACCATAATCTATACATCGATCTTTAAACGTGATACAGTGGGCAAATGAATAACTTTGTGAAGCAGACCCGCTCGTACGTTTCGCGCACTCGGGCGCCGACGAGTAGCTTCCGTCAACAGACGCCGTCATAACCTCGGTTAACGACGCAAACCGAGGTCGTCAAGCTCGGTTTGCGGTAACCGCGGTTAGTGGTGCAACCATGGTTTGGTCCGCCGTGTAACATAGGATAACCACGGGTTCGCGGTTACACTAACCGTCGCTGCGCGAACTGGCGAACTCCTCAGGCGTGTGCAAGCGAGGACGGGTTAGCGGAGTACGCCAGCGAGCGGGCGCGCGCGGCAACCGGAAGTTCGTCGAAGTGACGTATGTCTGGGCGGAGCTTTGAACTTGCTTGTATTCTTTGTTTTTTTATGGCTCCCTTCGGCGTACGAGTTGAGACGGAAAATTGGAAGGGTCATTTTTAATCGCCGATATCTCTGGTGTTGCAGAAGCTAGATTGAAAATTTTTGCGGGAGAATGATGGGTGGTTCAATAACTATCAGTGTTATGGCGTTGTTTACCCTTCTTGGTGACCCCTTTCTGGGAACCTTTAATGTTACCCCTACCATTTTTCGTTCCATAGCCCTCTGGGTTGTCCTCAACTTAAGTACAACTCCCTTGGTTAGCCTCCACGTTTCAGCCCCATAGGTGAGTGCAGGTAAGATGCAACTGTTGTATACTTTCCTCTTGAGCGATACCGGTAAGCTGCTAGTCATAATCTGCAAGTGCTTGCCAAATGCGCTCCATCCCAACCTTATTCTTCTTGTTATTTCCTTTTGATGGTCCGGATCTGCGGTTACTACCTGTCCTAAATAGACATATTCGCTATACTACTTCCCGTACTTCGCTACCTAATGTGAACTGCTGTTCCTTCCCGAGGCTGTTGAACATTACCTTAGTCTTCTGCATATTGATTTTCAAGCCTACCTTTCTACTTTTCCTGTCTAGGTCATCAATCATTATTTGCAGTTCTTCCCCCGAGTTGCTTATCAAGGCAATGTTAGCATTGCCTTGCTATCAAGATACATGCAAATTGAACACAGACGTTTAAAACAAGATAAGACGAGTGCAGAAAAAGTTCAGAAGAAATTAGGAAACGGGCATATTGTCCGACGAGCGCGACGGCACTCCACTCACAAAGGCGACGCAGATGGGGAGCTCTCGAAGGCGATGGTTCTTCCGGAGCCCTGGGGCGAAGTCTTCGTGGAGCGATGCGGCGGCGGTTCGGGGAGCCCGGAGTGCTTGGAGGCGAGATGCGCACTGCCGTTGGGTCCGAGTCGGCTTCTTTTCTAGCCGTCGGTTGACAATGCACAAGACACGCCCACGCAATAGTTCCCTCCCCAAGTCAGGGTCCGTAGAAACACGCACAAGTGCACACACAAGAAGGGGCACGTAGGCCCCGCAACTACCACACTGCATGGCCGCCATGTTGTGGGTGAAAAAACGTAAGTCACAACCAAAACAACCAAAAGAGGATGCACGTACGCCAACAACTTCAGCCCTGCTAGGGGTCACTTTGCATAAGAGAAAAATTTGCTAATGTACAAAACAAGCTGGAAGGACGCCCTCGCTCGCGCACTGCGATGGGTTTGTCTAACTGCATGGAACTACCCCGCGACGAGAACACGCACGTACGCGTGCTCTTGACATTACCGACAAGGCAGAGGCACACAGAATACATTGAAATTCTCAATCAACTCTTCTAGAATACTACATGTGGTTATTTGCAATATTATGAAAATATAAATGCTGCCACATTTGTGACACCCTCATAGGTGTTGTTCTGGTTGCCCAAGCCCAACTTGCCCATACAGGCCTCAGGTGGGCTACGTAATGTATGCTACTTTTGTATTTATTTAAATGCTTCGCTATTTCAAACTCAGCTTTCAAGTGATAAGTTAGGCAAGGTATTTAAAGTACATATCCCATTTGTGGATGAAAGCAAGCTTGATAACCTTTGCACATTTTCACTGGTCTTTTGATTGACAGTAGTTTATGTGACCAAATGTCTCTTTTCAAACTATCCTGTCAATCGGTGAAGGTTATAAAGTGCTGAAGAGAGTTTACTTGGATCAATTCTGATATTATGGAAGCCAGTTCTCACAGAGGCTGGCTTTGGAAAAATGCAAACGCACCCCGAGAAAGGAAACACTCTGATTAGAGTATAGAATGGCTAGCAACACGGTTGTAGCCCTTCTCCGTGCTGCAAAACGTTGACTTTTCAATCATAATGTAGGGGTGTGTTTATTCCGGCGACCCAGCTGCTCAGGATGAACTTGCAGCAGAGCGTCAGGAGTGGCGAACCACGAAGACTGCGGCCAACTTCGTACTCGGGCGCGCCAGCACGCAATGCATGCTAGTGGCTGTAACGAAGATTGACACAATACAGTTTTCCCCGGGGATGTATAAGGGACCATCCTGGCGACTGCTGGGGCCGAAAAGACAGAAGGATCGTAGTAGGGTTTCAGTCGGTTCACAGGAACTGTTTCGCATCCACGGCGACACAAGCCCGCAGAGGGCGTAACGGGCTTAAATACGTAGTTCACAGGAGATGTATGTTGAAGGACCCGGTAGAGACCATGGTACCGAGCAAGTAGCTTCCTTGAAAGGCCAGGTTTGTGGCAGGGACCCAGAGCCACACCAGGGAGTTAGGGGAATATGAAGAGGCTTCGCTGGCGTCTCGGTGGTGTTTTTTCTGCCACTGGTTTTCGGTTGTAGGAGAACGGGCAAGCTGACGGCATTCCTCTGCGTACTGGGCAGCGTCCAAGAGCGGTGTGGGTTCATAAACATCAGGGCGATAGGGCAGTAGCGTGTCCATTGTGCAAGTTGGCTCGTGCCCTCAAAAGAAGAAAACAGGGAGAGAATCCAGTTGTCTGTGTGGCAGGGTTGTAGGCGTAGGTTACGAATGGAAGAACTTGGTCCCAGTTAGAGTGAGCTTTGTTCCCGTACATGGCCGGCATGTCACTGAGAGTACAGGTGAAGTGTTCCATCAGACCATCGTCTGAAGGTGGTAAAAATTAATGGTGCGGTGAATAATGCGGCATTCTTTCATCGGGGCCTGAAGAGCGTCGGGCAAGAAGATACGTCCGCTGTCGCTGAGTAGTTGTTGTTTTAGAGACGTCTCCTGCGGAGGCAGAGGGCAACGGTAATGTTTCAGTGTAGAGAGGAAGATGATCTACTGCCACGGTAATCCAGCGGTTGCCAATGAGAGTAGGGGGAAGAGGGCCATAGAGGTCTATGCCGACGCGGTAAAACGGATGGGCAGGACAGGCTAACGGTTGCAATGAAGCATGAAAGTTCTCAGGAGTTTTTCGGCGTTAACAAGATTGGCTGGTTTGGTTTCGTTTGTGATGTTTAACGTCCCAAAGCGACTCAGGCTATGAGAGACGCCGTAGTGGAGGACTCCGGAAATTTCAACCACCTAGGGTTCTTTAAAGTGCACTGACAACGCACAGCACACGGGCGCCTTGCTTTTCGCCTCCATCGAAAAGCGGCCGCCGAGGCCGGGATTCGATCCCGCTTCTTTGGGAACAGTAGTCGAGCGCCGTAACCACTGCGCCACGCCGGCGGGGCAACAAGATGGGCAAGTGCGCACGAAATGCCCTACAAAGCGAAACATTCCACGCCAGTAAAATCGTAGACAGATGTGCGTGTATGTTTCTAATACGCCACCGTGGGCACACTGTGGGTGAACATGTAAAGTAGCGCAAATGTCGGCACGGAGATGACATGGGATGACTAGGAGCCATTTCCGTCCATCGAGCAAATAACTGCGACGATAGTGCAGGCCGTCACAAATTCAGAACTGGTGGGCTTGGAGGACCAGGGCTCTGGATGAAGTACCGGGAGTAGGACTTGAAAGGAAGTGCAAAAATGCACTGATACACGGATCATTCCGCTGTTCGATGGCCATGTCGACAGTGGCAAGCGACGACAACTTGTAAAGGCTGATGGGGTCAGACGAGGAAACGCTAAGCAATGGTGAGCGGGAAAGAGTGTCGCCATTCGTATGCTTCTGGCCTGACGGATAATGGACATAAATGTCATACTCCTGGAGAGGAAGAGCCTATTGAGCAAGTTGGTCGGGTCCGAGGGCGATGATGGAGTATAAATTCAAGATAAAACTTCGAAAGAAGGAACACAGGCCGATAAAGCTGCGAAGCAGCTTTAGGAAGGTTGGCTTCGGAAACTCGGCAACTGCACGAAGTTTGACGTGGTCCGGGATAATGGCGTCCTCAGAAACTATGTGGCTTAAAATTGAGTTTTCGGGTGGCAGAGGGGCACTTATTCAAAGTGACCTGAAGATCTGAATCGGCGAGACACATGAGGACGTGCTTCAGCGGAGTCGGTCAGAGTAAAAGTCGCTAGAAAAAACTACGATGTCATCCAGATAACAAAGACAGGTCTGCCACTTGAGTCTATGGAGAACAGTGTCCATCAGGCGTTCGAAAGTAGCCGGGGCATTGCAAAGGCCAAATGGCATAACATGGAACACGAATAACCCGTCCGGTGTTATAAAGGCAGTTTTCGAGCGGTTACCCTCAGCCATCGGCACCTGCCGATAGCTAGAGCGCAAATCTAAAGAGCAGATATACTCGGCTCCCTGCAAAGAGTCCAGGGCGTCGTCGATTTGTGGAAGAGGATGGACGTCTTTGCGCGTCATCTAGCTTAGCCTACGGTAATCGAAGCAAAACCGGATGTTGCCTTCATTCTTAGTGACCAGGGCTATATGGCAGCTCGACGAAGCATACCGTGCACGTTATCCGCAATGACTTGGCGCTCAAGGCCAACATGCGATAAGGACGCCGGCATAAAGGTGCCTTTGTACCTGTGTCGATTGTGTGCGTAACGACAGACGTGCGACCATGAGCAGTCTGAGTATTGTCGAATGAAGAAGTGAAGCTGTGCAGGAGGGAAACGAGCTGATCGCGTTGCGCGGGTGGAATACCTCCGTCAATGGCTTGTTGAAAAGCATCGTGTGGTGCCGAAGCGGTCGCTATATCGCGAGAGCTCAAAACATTAACGTCGAATGAAGTATGCATGTCAAGAAGATTATTTACAAGAGCGTAATTAAGTTCTTCAATACGGCCGAGAGACTCGCCGCGTAGCAGGATGGGCGGGCAAGAAAAAGGATTCGAGACGTCGAAAGCTCCCAGGCCGCTCCGAATAGCCGGCGAGAGGCTGCTCACCGCTATCGCGGCGCTGCTATCACATTCGCGCCCTGCCGCGCACTGGTGGCAAGGGTATGTGCCGAGAGGGTGTACGACTGACACCACTGAGATCTTGACAAGGCCTGCGCACCCCAGCAGCCTACGTACCGACAGGCGGGTGGCGATAAAGTTCCAGCAAATGAAGGTGCGAGCGCGAATCTGAGTCGGAGTCACGTGGCGTCGTCTCGTCCCTTTACCCTGTGCGCGCAGACTCAGTGGTTGATCCTTTATTGCTCATCCGCTTGTCGTGAAGTTCGCTGATGGGAGAGAAGGTAATGAAAAGGCGTTGTCAGAATCTCGGTGGTGACGGTCCGACCCCTTTTTTCTTGCTCTCCTCAATGACAAAGCAGTGAAAAAGATAGTATGGTGTGCCTTCGCGCTTCGTTCTTCTGATTGCTCTGCAGTCCACAATGCGGCAGACGACTGTTCGCAGAAGTGAAGCGTGATGCCAGCTTCAATATTTATTGGAACTACGTGGGCCCTAGTCTCTGTACCTACCGCCTTCTTAGCGTACGATAACATGCGTTTACCTTGACATCAGCTCTTCCACAGCTCGCTGGCCGTACTGCGCCCTCTCAAATCGTTTCGTTTGCTTAGCTCGTCATCTCGTCCTCGAGCAACACAATTAGATCTATGATTGCAGTGCTTCAATTGGGCAACGTGAGCCAGCTGCGTCTTCCGCGAGCAGCGATTCGTCGATGTCACTTTAGCTATAACGTAAGTTACTTCGCCCCGGCCCTCAGTCACCAGCGGCTCCGGAACAACTGACCACGGCGGCGGTCAGACCTGTGACGCAGCAGGGGGTGCTAAGAAAGCCTTGCTCCGCTGGAGAGGCCGCCATTGGAAACTGACCCTGGCAACGTTTAATGCTAGAACCCTAGCTAGTGAAGCTAGTTTAGCAGTACTGTTAGAGGAACTAGAGGGCATGAAATGGGATGTCATAGGGCTTAGTGAGGTTAGGAGGCCGAATGAGGCATATACTGTACTGAAGGATGGGCATGTACTGTGTTATCGAGGTTTACCGGAGAGGCGACAACTAGGAGTAGGTTTCCTTGTCAATACGTATATAACGGGTAATATAGATGAATTCTATAGTATTAATGAGAGGGTTGCAGGCATCGTAATTAGGCTTAATAAGCGGTATAAACTGAAGGTTGTACAGGGATATGCACCTACATGTAGTTATGATGACCAGGCAGTTGAAAGCTTCTATGAAGATGTAGAATCGGCAATGCGAAAAGTAAAAACGCAGTATACTGTACTAATGGGCGACTTCAATGCCAAGGTAGGGAAAAAACAGGCAGGAGACAAGGCAGTAGGTGACTATGGCATTGGTTCTAGGAATAGCAGGGGGGAGTTACTAGTTGAGTTTGCAGAGCGCAATAACTTACGAATCATGAATACCTTCTTCAGCAAACGGAAGAACCGGAAATGGACATGGAAAAGTCCTAACGGAGAGACTAAAAATGAAATCGACTTCATAATGTGTTCAACCCCCGCCATTGTGCAGGATGTAGAGGTAATCGGGAAAGTGCGATGCAGTGACCACAGGATGGAGAGGTCCCGAATTAGCCTAGATCTGAAGAAGGAACGCAATAGATTAGTAAGATAGAAACCCATCAACGAAGTAGCGGTGAGGGGGAGGGCAGAAGAGTTCAGGATCTCGCTACAGAATAGGTATTCAGCTCTAACTGAGGATGGCGACATTACCCTAGAGGCAAGGAACAATAATTTCAGAAATATCATTACTGAGTGCGCGGTAGAAGTAGGCGGTAGGATAGTTAGAGAGGATACCGGTAAGCTGTCTAAGGAGACAAAAGATTTGATTAAGAAACGCCAGAGTATGAAAGCTTCCAATCCGACAGACCAGATAGAATTGGCCGAGATATCAAAGCTAATCAATAAGCGCAAGGTGGCCGATATAAGGAAGTATAACATGGACAAAATTGAGCATGCTGCAAAAAAGGGGGAAGCCTTAAAGCGGTAAAGAAGAAATGTATGCGATAAGGGACAAGGCGGGCAACGTCATCGCTAATATGGACAAGATAGTCAAAGTAGCCGAGGAGTTCTATACAGATCTCTACAGTAGCCAAAGTAGTCAGAACCGTAATGAGATTGGCGGTAGGGAAAAACAGTCAGACGTTCCACCAGTGACGAAGGACGAGGTCAAGAAAGCCCTAGAAACTACGAAAAGGGGGAAATCAGCTGGAGAGGATCAGATAACTACAGATTTGCTGAAGGACGGGGGGTATATCGTGCTAGAAAAACTGGCCACCCTGTATACGCAGTGCCTGGTGTCATCGACGGTACCGGAACCATGGAAGAATGCAAACATTATCCTCTTCACAAGAAAGGGGACTCTAAGGACCTTAAAGATTACAGACCAATCAGCTTACTGTCTGTTACGTATAAGGTATTTACTAAGGTAATCACTAATAGAATCAGGACAACCTTAGACTGCAATCAAGCAAAGGATCAAGCAGGGTTTCGGAAACGGTACTCTACTATCGATCATATCCATACCATCAATCAGGTGCTAGAAAAATGCTCGGAACATAACCAGCCCTTATACATAGCATTCATTGATTACGAAAAAGCATTTGACTCAGTTGAAACCTCGGCGGTGATGCAGGCATTGCGAAATCAGGGGGTAGACGAGCCGTACGTGAAAGTGCTGGAAGATATATATAGTGGCTGCACAGCAACCATAGTTCTGCATAAAGAAAGTAACAAAATTCCCATAAAGAAAGGTGTTAGGCAAGGAGACACAATCTCCCCAGTACTATTCACAGCTTGTTTAGAGAAAGTATTCAGAGACTTGGAATGCGATCAGTTAGGGATAAGGGTAGATGGAGAATACCTCGGTAATCTGCGATTTGCAGATGACATTGCCTTGCTAAGCAACTCGGGGGATGAACTGCAAATAATGATTGATGACCTAGACAGAAAAAGTAGAAAGGTAGGCTTGCAAATCATATGCAGAAGACTAAGGTAATGTTCAACAGCCTCGGGAAGGAACAGCAGTCTACATTAGGTAGCGAAATACTGGAAGTAGTAGGCGAATATGTCTACTTAGAACAGGTAGTAACCGCAGATCCGGACCATGAAAAGGAAATAAGAAGAATAAGATGGAGATGGAGCGCATTTGGCAAGCGCTCGCAGATTATGACTAGCAGCTTACCGGTATCGCTCAAGAGGAAAGTATATAACAGTTGCATCTTGCCTGTACTCACCCATGGGGCTGAAACGTGGAGGCTAACCAAGAGAGTTCTACTTAAGTTGAGGACAACCCAGGGGGCTATGGAACGAAAAATGGTAGGGGTAACATTAAGAGATAGAAAGCGTGCAGAGTGGGTCAGAGAAATAACTCAAGTTACCGACATTCTAGTGGAAATTAAGAAGGAATGGACATGGGCAGGACATGTAGTGCGAAGAGAGGATAACCGATGGGCGCTGAGGGTAACAAACTGGATTCCAAGGGAAGGAAAGCGTAGCAGGGGGCGGCAGAAAGTTAGGTGGGCGGATGAGATTAAGAAGTTCGCAGGGGTCAAGTTGATGCAGCTAGCACAGAACCGGGTTAAGTGGAGAAATATGGGAGAGGCCTTCGCTCTGCAGTGGGTATAATCAGGCTGATGATGATGATGATGATGATGACTTCGCTCAACTGACTTAAAACAACAAAGGTTCCGGCGTATTGCTACGGGAACCTCGCTCAGCTGACTTAAAACAGCAAAGGGTCCGGCGTATTGCACGGGAACTTTTGATACAGTCTACAGCGTCGCAATGGCGATCAAATCCAAACCAATTCTCCGAGCTCGTAAGTTACTGTAGCATGTGCTGCATCATATCGGACCTTTGCATGGTCTTGGGAAGCGATAGTTCGCAAACGAACAAGGCGACGCGCTTCTTCAGCAAGACATGTCACGATACGAATGGATAATCGTTCGCGGAGAATGGAAGAATGGTGTCCAGGATGGTAAGCGCCCGTAAAGACGGAAAAGAGGCGAATATGGCAAGACGAATATGGAAATAAATAAATAAATAAATATGGCAAGATGGTGTCCCAGTTCATGTGATCTGATGCTACGTACATCGACATCATGTTGATGAGAGTGCAGTTCAAACACTCGGTGAGGGTGTTTATTTCTGGGTGGTAGGGAGTAGAATGACGGTATTCAGAGCCATAGAGCCGCAAATCTATTTCCACGATATCTGCAGTGAACTGTCGACCGCATCACTGATTATCCCTTGGGGTGCGCCATGGCGAAGAACATTTGGTGTAATAAAACGTTCGACATGTTGGCTGCTTTCGCGGAAACGAGTGCAGACGTCTTCATATACCGGGTCAATTAGTCAATAGTTACGATAATCCTGCGGCAGCTGTCATTGGGAAAGGGACCAATTAGATTAATCCAAATTTTCTCGAAAGGTATTCTAGGAGGCTTGACGGGTTGGTGAACGCCAGCTGGTGGCGTGGTGCTTTGCTTCACACGTTGGCAAGAGACACAACTTGCTACATAACGCTTTGTTGTCGTGTGCAATCTTGGCTAATAAAATTGTTGTTGGACCGTAGCGAGAGTGAGAGAAAAACCAAGATGACCTGAAGTGATGTCGTCATGCATCGCATGTAGGACGGCACTGCGAAAAGAAGCCGGGACGATAAGCACCAGACGGGCACCATCAGTTGAGTAGTTCTTTTATTGCCTGGTTTTAGGGCCTGGTTTTGGGTCGTCGCGTAGTCCGTGGCCGCAGTCACGAATGACCTTGAACAGCCGCGAAGAAGTAGAAGAACGCTCGGTCACCCACAGCTAATGATTCACTCCGCATTCGGTTCAGCAGAGTTTAACCCTTAAAAAGAAGCTTCCGTCTTCGCTTTCGCAATTCAACTAGGGTTAACCAGAGCTAACCAACAACAAATTTTTTTTTAAGAGTAGACCATCTCGAATAACAAAAGATTCAGATCAAGACTTGCGCGCCTTATCAAACAACGGAGTAAGTGCGTTGTCTTGACATTGCTTTTGTAGGAACTCTACGTGGTCTGGTAAATGCTTCGGTCACAGCCGCCAGGCAATCGTCTAGATCATCTTCATCGACTGGCGTGCATGAAAGAGGAAATCGTGACAGTCGGCTTCGGCGTGGCGGCTACCGCTTTTATAGGACACAGGAAACTCATATTCCTGTAGACGTAATGCCCAGCGTGCTAGTCGATCGAAGGGGTCTCGCAGGCAAACAAACCATTACAGGGAGTGATGGCCAATAATTACGTTCAAGTGGCGGCCGTATAAATAGGAGCGAAACTTGCTAACAGCGAAGACGACGGCGAGACATTCCATTTCCGTCACTGTGTAGTTGCGTTCTGCTTCCGTTAAAGTGCGGCTTGCGTATGCGATAACATGTTGGGCGTCGTTCTGGAGCTGGACGTGAACCGCGTCGATGCCTACGCCGCTCGCATCGGCGTGAGCCTCGGTGGTAGCAGCTGGATCTAAATGGCGTGAAACAGAACAAACATGAACAAAAACGTCAGCTGCCAGAACGGCGACTCGCGTTCCGTGGACCAAACAAACGGAGCGTCTTTTTGCGGGAAGGACGTGAGCAGATGAGCAATTTAGACGAATCCTTGAATGAAACGGCGGAAATATGAACATTGCCCTGAAAGCCTCTTAAATGTTTTGCGTTTTGAGGTTTTGCAAAGTCTCGCACAGCAGCAATCTTTTGGGGGTCGGGCCGAATACCTTCCTGATGCACTAAAACCCCAAACCCCAAGGTCTGTCATTCACCTAGGTGACCCTTTTCGGAGTTCAAAATTAGCCCCGCTTTTCGACTGCAGTCCAGGACAAGACTAAGCCACTGATTATGCTCCAGAAATATCCTTCCATAGATGATGACTTCATTTATGTAGCACATGCATATCCATTTTAATCCACGCAGACTTATGTCCATAAAGAGTTCGGACGTCGCTGCTGCATTGCACAGTTAAAAGGGCTTCATGTTAAATTCATAAAATCCGTCATCAGATATCACAAAGCCGGTATTTTCTCGCTCTGATCGATGCATAGGGATCTGCCAATAGTCAGACCGCAGATCTGCTGACAAAAATAAAAAACGGATTGAACGCAATCTGAGGCGTCGTCGATACGTGGAAGAGGGCAAACGTCCTTCTTTTAGAGTAGTTGCGTTCCCTGCGCTTTGGCGCCCGTTCCTGCGCTTCGCTTTGTCGTCGCCGTCGGCGTTATCCCTCGTAACCAGCTCTGCAGCCTTGGCAGCACGCGCTCCTTCTCCCTCCCCCGCCCCCCCCTCCCTCTTCCTCCGTGGCGACGACCGCATGTGTTCTCCGATTGCTGCGTGCGCTCCTGCCGCCATTATTCACCGCTGCATCTACCCCCCCCCCCTCCCCTCTTTTTCCTGCGTAGCGGCGACAGCGTTCTCCGGTTGCCGAAGCGCCGGCTCGCTATCAGCGGATCACTGTGCGTGCATCCCAAGACGAAACGCAGAAGCACATTGTCTTGTCTTCTCCGGCACGCATGCCAGGGGCGGGGAAGAGGACGGCCATTTCCGATGGAAATAAAAGTTGTGCAACTAACTAATCTTGACTCGCTAGCGGCGCCAGCGGCATCAGTCAGTCACTGCTATCTCTTCGCCGCGCAACGTTCCTATGGGCCCACGCGCTGCCTCCCGATAAGTTAACTGGTCTCTACATTTCTCCGACCACAAAGTTTACTTCAAGACAGTCAACAACTGTTTATTTATTTAATAATATACCTTTAATAATAATACCTTCATTTTCCATCAAGGTGATGGAAAATTTTTTGAACCTGACAGGCCCCGATGCGCATTGTGTAAGGGGGATTCCAATAAGAAAAGACTGTAATTATGGGCGAAACAACAAGCAATGCATGATGGAAAATCAACACACATCCAAGAAATTGCGGGAGAAAAGCATGGTTACACAGAACAAAATACATAGGGGAGTGTTTCTATAGGAAGTATGTGTGGAAAACAGTGTCTGTATTCGTACACACATTTCTTGCTCGAAATATTTGCCTAAATCTATCGCAAAGGTGGACCAGCTGATGAGCTGCGCTAAAATTTTGCATTAGGAAGTAACATAATCGTAGGCAAATTTTTTTTACTGCCTTTAGCCGACGATATTCAACAAAATATCTTCACGAGTTATCCTTCTCCACCAAGATGACAGAGGCTGCCCTAGGTCTGGAGGACTTTCGTATAACACCTTTTTTCAACATGTCCTGGACATGTTCGTTAATTGCTCTGCACTCGGCTGGCAATACTCGGTAGGGCTTTTGTTTGATCGGGATATCATTAACAGTGTTAATCTTATGTGACGTGTGAATATGGCGGAACAGAAAAATCGGCTTCTTAAGCAAAGTCAAACGCAGAGGCGTAAGATGCCAGAACTTCACTTAACTCTTGCTGGTTGGATGACGAAAGGGATTTCATTTCAGTTCATTTTTTTCCCTTAAAGGCCCCAAGAAGGGCTGTTATATTCGCGCTGTAGTCAGAATCCACCCGCCGATACGGTTGAGGAGACAGAGATCGAATAATAGGGACCTCGTAGACGTAAAATGTAGCCAATTTGAAGCCGGATGATAAAAAAATACCGATGCTGACGAAATGTTCCCAGTCCACAAGTGGGAACAACCATCGATGTCCTCGACGAAGGTACGGGGCGCAGATACATGCTTCTTCACGGCATTGTTCATGTCAGCTTCAACAAACACAAAGTGGCTGCCTGCTCACTTGACAGAGCTCTTAACCGGCACAAACACTGCAGCCATAGAAGGCAACACTAGGAGGCAAAATGCTCCGTCACTACGGTTAGGTGTATCCTCTACAAAAACAGACAGAATATTGCGGCGCAGAGAAATTTCGCCTCCTGTGCAATCGAGCATTACTCCACAATCAAGCAGAAAATCAATGACGAGAATGACATCATGTGTGGCCCATGCTAAAACTGCAAATTCACCTCAAAACGTTTCCTCAGCAGTTACAACTGGCATGCAGCAAAAACGCACAGGACGCAAATGTTCTTCCCCATCATCGCCAAAGCTGGCACTTCGGTCCCAAGCAAACATTATTGTCGATCCAAGCGATTTTTGAAACAGACTCGTTACGGAAACTGGCACCAGTAAGCAGAAGAAAAGGTATCTATACCATTTACAGTAACATGCACTTTGTTCTTCAACATCACTGAAGGCAGACAGGAATTGGCGAAGATGAGCGTTCCGCGACCTCACCTCCATCGGCCATTTCGGATGTTTCCCGGCGGTGGCGTAGGCGAGCGTCAATGTGGTCACGGGGACCGTTCTCGGCACGGGGTCACGGGTGTGAAGCTGCGGTCAGAAGCTGGAGAGTCACTGAAAAAGATGCCTGGGCGAGGCAGCTGTTGGCGAGCTTGACTCCTTTCAATGTTTTCATTGCCCGGAAACGTGCTCAATTGCGGATACAAGAACATGAGGCCTGCTGTCGGTGGCGCTGTCAAAACCGCGCGAAGTGGCCATAGCAGCCGCAGTTGTAACAAAAGCCAAAAGCCGGATGAATTCGACGGTGGTTGATAAACAGTGATGCTTCATGACGCACTTGCGGATGTGGAGAAAACCGGGTGCTCAGAGGTACAGAGATGCACTTATTATCGTAGGAGTAGCGCGGAAATTTTGGCTGTCACGCCCACGAGGCTAGGAATCATCCTGCTGTGGCTGAACTGCGCATTCCGAGTACACAGGTTGCTAGTCGGCGCCTTGCAAGTGCTTGGCCAGCTCCTCATTCACAACTCTGCGAACCAGAGAGGTGCTGTGCCCGGCCAAAGCCGCCCAGAAATTCAGCCGGACGCCAAACTTCTTCGGCGAACGCCTCCTTCACAAAATCTGGATACTTCTCTGCACAGCACTGGTGCACTGGAGGCGACCGTGCCAAAGGGAGAGAAGCGACGTGTTTGAACATGAGCTGAGCATCTAGACAGCTAGACGCCGTGGCCCTGGCGGTGGACTCCTTCTCGCCCTGCGGCATATTTGAAGCAAGGGCGCAGCAAGCTCTCCCATTGGCCCGGCGAAAGTGCTGCCGTCGGATTGGACCATTTGATCGTCAACGGTTTCTCGGTTAGGGAGACTCAAGTGCTTCCGTTCGAGCCTCCGAGTGTGAGTTCATCACTAGCGTCCATCGGGAGCAGTTCGCCCCCTGAGAGAGCGGACGCGGCGGAATCTCCCCGGCCGTCGCTGCGCGAGAACAGTCGCGTATGGCTATGTTAGCTTTCGGTCCCAGAGCCGAACTCGTTGTGTAAATGCCTGTAAATAGTGTATAAAGCCTTTTCTCCATCTCACCAGCGCCGACTCGGATTCATTGCTACCGGCCAGGGAGCTGACAGCCCTCGTTCACGAAACGGGTGACGAGCGCTACACAACCAACTCCTTTGCACGACCCTGTTGACGGTGGGCTACTGTGTGATAACCCCACCGGCACAACATTGGATGGCAGCGGCGGGATTGAAAGGCGTCAGGCACCTCGGCGCAGTGAGTACCTGAAGTTTCCCTCACACGCCAGACTTTCTCTGACACACAGGGTAGCTTAGAGAAAGGCTGAGCGTAGCATTGTGTTAACCTTGCGTGTTTCAAGCCTACAGGAAGTGTATTGAAAACCAAGGGATGCTGAGAGGGCAATCATTGTGAGAAAGGCTTGCGCGTCTCTTGCTAGGAGCGAGATAGCGAACCTCTAGTACACTATTCTAAAAAGGCAAACAACAAGAGGCCGGTGTAAAGGATGGAGAGTTACAATGTCAGAGAACTTCTCCAAATTTATGACGAGTTGGGCCTTGATTTGGGCTCAACAAAAACAAAAAAAGAAATTCTTGAGATCATGCAGGCAGAGGAAGTGACGGTTGAGGAAGCCGCAGATGCCTGGGATGATATTCAAGAGAGAAAAAGGAAGGAAGCCGGAAGGCTAGAACTCCAAGAGCGCAATGAGCGTGAAAGGCTTGAACGCCAAGTGCGTGATGAGCGTGAAGGGCTTGATGGTTTGGTTTGTGGGGCTCAACGTCCCAAAGCGACTTAGGCTATGAGAGACGCTGTAGTGAAGGACTCCGGAAATTTCGACCACCTGGGTTCTTTAACGTGCACTGACATCGCACAGCACACGGGTACCGAGAGTGTCTGCAACCATTCCTTATTGCCGAGGATATAGCAGAGTATTTGGCAGATTTCGAGCGTGTCTGCAAAAGCAAGCGCATCGAGCGAGATACTTGGGCACAACAATTGGTAGCTCTTCTCTCCGTTGAGGCGTCGGAAGAAATCAAGCGTGTGTTAGACGGTGACTTGAAAAACTACGATTACCTGAAAGAGTCTTTACTGAAAAGACATCGGCTGTCACCAATTGCTCAGGGACAGGTATCGGCGTGAGAAAAACTGTACCAAAGCGTTCTTGGATTTGGCGTATCAATTGAAAGCCGATATAACCGAATGGCTAAATAGTCAGGAAGTCGCGGAGCAAATTGTACTTGCACCAGAGAATGAGACACAGCCTTGGGAAGCGGCCGAGCAACGCGATCGCAGCAGTGAGCCGATCGAGCCTCGAACAGAAGTATCTGGGGTTACCTTGGTCGAGCCACTGCCAGCTGAGACGGTTGGAGCCGGCTCCATCGGCGAGAAATCCGCAGTGATACCGTCCTGCACGCCGCCCCACGTAGCTGTAAGCAATCCACAAAACGAGAGAAGCAGAAGTTGTAAAGCGTGGCGAGGGGACGACAAATTGGCGATTTTCGAGATCAGCGTTGTCGTAGATCATCACTCGCGGAAAGACGAAGTGCCGTTCATGGAAACTGCGCAACCCACGAGTGGTGAACAGCGAAGGCAGACCCATGACGCCGACGCTGTCGAGAACCACACCTGCGAAGTCTACAGCGAGCGACTAGACAGAAGCCATGAATCTTCCTGTCCTGACGCGCTCAGTTGTATTGGCGAAAACAGTAACCGTAGCGCGAACATGGACCTCACGCGATCCGAAACGCCCCGGCTATCAGACGAACTTGATCGTGCGCCGGGTAGCGATGAGCGATGCGGCACACCGGCAGATCAGGGTAACTTGAGTGGCGAGCTTGCAGAGGATATGCCTAGCTCGGTGGCTGGCGTGAGCGAGCCTTGTCCTTGTTCGGACGCGACTTGCAGTGAGTCATGCGCTGCTGCCCGCGATGCAGGCGCGGCGCCGCACTCCGACGACGCCGGCGCCATACCCGCTCCGGTTACCGGCAGCTTGAAAGAGCTAGCAACAAAAGAAAGCAAGCATTCAAGTGCTGCCGCCGAAAAGAGCGGAAAGGCAGGTGCATGAAAGAATGCTGTCATCGAAAGGTGAGAAAATGCAAACGATCGCGAAAGGAAAACAAGCGGCGATCCCAGCGGCACAAATGCACCCGTGCTCAGAAAATGCGCGATTGGTGCGCAAAGCGTAAGGAACGAGACAGATCGCTCAACAAAGCGAGTAACTTGTGCTCGTCTGTTCTTTCATGCACAAAGTGGAAAGAGAGGTCTCGTAGAGAAATGGACAGCCGAAGCTGTAGCGGAGGGAGGAGAGCCAAACCGCCCGAATACTGCTTCGCGTTCTGCCGCTTGCGGAAGAGAAGCAGTACAATGCGAACTTCGATGCTTTGAGTCGTGCATTCGAGACATAGCTACCTTCTACGAGCACTTCGTCGCTATCGGTAATGCTGTAGGCAGATCGGGGCAAAATTGAATGACCTCCTTGCTTCTTCAGTTGTGGTTTACGGTCTAAGTGATTTCAAAGAGACTCTTTTCCATTACTGATTATTAATTTTCCCTGCTATTTAATGTATCATTAATGTGAAAAATTGTTGTTTGAACCTTGTGTACTGCATCCTATACACTTGTCCCTTGTTGTAGTGGGAGCAAAAAGGGGACAAAAATTTAGCTAACTGAATTTGAAATTTTGCTTCTCTGGTGTTTGACGGGTGACTAAGGGTACTTGCTTGTGTTGGGTGTTGCCTGTTATCGGTCGGTTTTGCAAGCCGCAGAACAGTCTACCACTACCACTGGCGAGTGGCAAGCGCATCGGAGCGACCCGAGCGAAGTTGATCGGCTTGCCCCGGCAACAAGGCTGTCGGCAGAGATCCTGACTTGGCAAGTGGAACCCGAGGCACGTGAGGCTACCTGGCGCCCGGACGCTGGACGTGAGCTTGGAGGAACCTGGCGAACGAGCGCGCCCGGCATCTGAGCCACATGCGAGCAGCTCGTCTTCCTGGCGCATTGTCTGATGGCGGGGGTGCTGTTGTGCCCGGCCAAAGCCGCCCAGAAATTCAGCCGGACGCCAAACTCCTTCGGCGAACGCCTCCTTCACAAAATCTGGATACTTCTCTGCGAAGCACTGGTGCACTGGAGGCGAGCCGTGCCAAGGGGAGAGACGCGACGTCTTTGAACATGAGCTGAGCGTCTAGACAGCTCGACGCTGTGGCCCTGGCGGTGGACCCCTTCTCGCCCCGCGGCATATTTGAAGCAAGGGCGCAGCAAGCTCTCCCATTGGCCCGGCGAAAGTGCTGCCGTCGGATTGGACCATTTGATCGTCAACGGTTTCTCGATTAGGGAGACTCAAGTGCTTCCGTTCGAGACTGAGTGTGAGTTCGTCGCTAGCGTCCATTGGGAGCAGTTCGCCCCCTGAGAGAGCGGACGCGGCGGAATCTCCCCGGAATCTCCCGGCCGTCGCTGCGCGAGAACAGTCGCGTATGGCTATGTTAGCTTTCGGTCCCAGAGCCGAACTCGTTGTGTAAATGCCTGTAAATAGTGTATAAAGCCTTTTCTCCATCTCACCAGCGCCGACTCGGATTCATCGCTACAGGCCAGGGAGCTGACAGCCCTCGTTTACGAAACGGGTGACGAGCGCTACGCAACCAACGCCTTGGCACAAGTTGTGCCTGTGGGGTTATCACACAGTAGCCCACCATCAACAGAGGCGAGATCCTCATGGACAGTGTATATAACGCTAGCCACTGTAGGGACGTTGGAGAGGCGTCCAAATTTCGGTAAAATATGCCGCATTTTCGAGCTTCATATGTACGGCAGTACTGGATAACGTCCGAGGTACTGGCTAGGGTTTCTTTTGTAATAAGAAAATTTTAAACGTCTTCGGCGAATATCTTTAAAAGGTAGCCAACCTTAACTTCCTCGGACATACGTCTATTCAGGATGCTGCAGAGCTTCAAGACTTCTTCGATGTATGTCGTACAAGTCTCTCCAGGTAACTGCGCTTCTTCGGGGACGATCTGTTCCACCAAGCGTCTTACTGGTGTGGATTCTGCGAAACAGCTTGTTATGTCTTCCACAAACTTCTCCGATGAAGGGAGGTTGTCTTCGTGGTTCTCGAACCAGAAAAGAGCTGTGCCGGCCAGAAGAAAGACCACGTTCCCGAGTTGCATGGCCGAGTCCCAGTGATTGTATTTACTGACATGTCTCTAGTGTGTTAACCATTCCTCTGCGCCCTCATCGGCCAAAGCAGAAAATGTTCTGGGCTCACGCTGATTTGACCAGGAACTCACCACTATATGATGCTCGCAGCGCTAGTTGGAAGCAGATCCAGTTGAGTGCGAAAGGTGACCTTCTTCGTCGTGACTTGCCATGGCAGTTGGGTCAGGCCGCAAACCTGCCAAGCATCTGCTTCGTCGATAATCGGCAAGATCCAGGACTATCCACCACTCTCCAACAGGTTGTTACGGTGAATGGGTGTAATATTTTCCAAAATGTGCGTGGAATGCATGAACTTTTGAGAGTATACTGTGGGGTCAGTTGATCAGACATCATCATCATCAGCCTGACTATAACCACTGCAGGACGAATGTCTCTCCCATATTTCTCCACTTAAACCGGTTCTGTGCTAGCTGCATCTATTTGACCCCTGCGAACTTCTCAACCTCAACCGTACACCTAACTTTCTGCCGCCCCCGCTACGCTTTCCTTCCCTTGGAATCCAGTTCGTTACCTTAAGCGAACATCGGTTATCGTCTCTTCGCACTACATGTCCTGCCCATGCCCATTTCTTCTTCTTAATTTCCACTAGAATGTCGGTAACTTGAGCTATTTCTCTGACCCACTCTGCACGCTTCCTATCTCTTAATGTTACCCCTACCATTTTTCGTTCCATAGCCCTGTGGGTTGTCCTCAACTTAAGTAGAACTCTCTTGGTTAGCCTCCACGTTTCAGCCCCATAGGTGAGTACAGGCAAGATGCAACTGTTGTATACTTTCCTCTTGAGCGATACCGGTAAGCTGCTAGTCATAATCTGCGAGTGCTTGCCAAATGCACTCCATCCCAATCTTATTCTTCTTGTTATTTCCTTTTCATGGTTCGGACCTGCGGTTACTACCTGTCCTAAGTAGACATATTCGCCTACTACTCCCAGTACTTCGCTACCTAATGTAAACTGCGGTTCCTTCCCGGGGCTGTTGAACATTACCTTAGTCTTCTGCATATTGATTTTCAAGCCTACCTTTCTACTTTTCCTGACTAGGTAATCAATTATTATTTGCAGTTCATCCCCCGAGTTGCTTAGCAAGGCAATGTCATCAGAAAATTTCAGATTACTGAGGTATTCTCCATCTACCCTTATCCCTAACTGCTCCCATTACAAGTCTCTGAATACTTCCTCTAAGCAAGCTGTGAATAGTATGGGGGAGATTGTGTCTCCTTGCCTAACACCTTTCTTTATGCGAATTTTGTTACTTTCTTTATGGAGAACTATGGTTGCTGTGCAGCTACTATATATATATTCCAGCACTTTCACGTACGGCTCGTCTACCCCTTGATTTCGCAATGCCTGCATCACCGCCGATATTTCAACTGAGTCAAATGCTTTTTCGTAATCAATGAATGCTATGTATAAGGGCTGGTTATATTCCGAGCATTTTTCTATCATCTGACTGATGGTATGGATATGATCGATAGTAGAGTACCTCTTCCGAAAACCTGCTTGATCCTTTGCTTGATTGCAGTCTAAGGCTGTCCTGATTCTATTAGCGATTACCTTAGTAAATACCTTATACGCAATAGACAGTAAGCTGATTGGTCTGTAATTTTTAAGGTCCTTAGAGTCCCCTTTCTTATGAATGAGGATAATGTTTGCATTATTTCATGGTTCCGGTACCGTCAAGGACATCAGGCACTGCGTATACAGGGTGGCCAGTTTTTCTATCACGATATCCCCCCCCCCCCCGTCTTTTAGCAAATCTGTTGTTATCTGATCCTCTCCAGCTGATTCCCCCTTTTCATAATTTCTAATGCTTTCTTGGCCTCGTCCTTCGTCATTGGTGGAACGTCTGACAGTTTTTCCCTGCTGCTAATCTCGTTACGGTCCTGACTACTTTGGCTACTGTAGAGATCTGTATAGAACTCCTCGGCTCCTTTGACTATCTTGTCCATATTCGTGATGACGCTGCTCGCCTTGTCCCTTATCGCATACATCTGGTTTTTGCCTATGCCCAATATCTTCACCGCTTTGAGCCTTCCCGCGTTTTTTATAGCATGCTCAATTTCCTCCATGTTATACTTCCTTATGTCGGCCACCTTGCGCTTATTGATTAGCTTTGATATCTCGGGCAATTCGATCTGCTCTGTTGGATTGGAAGCTTTCATACTCTGGCGTGTCTTAATCAAATCTTTTGTCTCCTTAGACAACTTACCGGTATCCTCTCTAACTGTCCTACCGCCTACTTCTACCGCACACTCAGTAATGATATCTCTGAAATTATTGTTCATTGCTTCCAGGGTAATGTCGCCATCCTCGGTTAGAGCTGAATATCTATTCTGTAGTAAGATCCTGAATTCTTCTGCCCTCCCCCTCACCGCTAAATCGTTGATGGGTTTCTTTCTTACTAATCTGTCGTGTTCCTTCTTCAGATTTAGGCTAATTCGGGACCTCACCATCCTGTGGTCACTGCATCGCACTTTCCCGATTACCTCTACATCTTGCATAATGGCTGGGGTTGTACACATTATAAAGTCAATTTCATTTGTAGTCTCCCCGTTGAGACTTTTCCATGTCCATTTCCGGTTCTTCCGTTGCTCAAGAAGGTATTCGTGATTCTTAAGTTATTTGCGCTCTGCAAACTCAACTAGTAACTCCCCCTGCTATTCCTAGAACCAATGCCATAGTCACCTACTGCCTAGTCTCCTGCCTGCTTTTTCCCTACCTTGGTATTGAAGTCGCTCATTAGTACAGTATACTGCGTCTTTTCGCATTGCCGATTCTACATCTTCGTAGAAGCTTTCAACTGCCTGGTCATCATAACTACAAGTAGGTGCATAGGTTTGTACAACCCTCAGTTTATACCGTTTATTAATCCTAATTACGATTACTGCCACCCTCTCATTAATACTATAGAGTTCTTCTATATTACCTGCTATGTACTTATTGACAAGGAAACCTACTCCTAGCTATCGCCTCTCTGGTAAGCCTCGATAACTTAGTGCATGTCCTTCCTTCAGTACGGTATATGCCTTATTCGGCCTCCTAGCCTCACTAAGCCCTATGACATCTCATTTCATACCCTCTAGTTCCTCTAACATCACTGCTAAACTAGCTTCACTAGCTAGGGTTCTAACGTTAAACGTTGCCAGGGTCAGTTTCCAGTGGCGACCTGTCCAGCGGAGCCAGAAGTTCTTACCACCCCCTGCGGCGTCACAGGTCTGACCGCCGCCGTGGTCAGTTCTGCCGCAGCCGCTTGTGACTGAGGACCGAGGTTTTATGGAGCTTATCATGAGAGGTTGCGGCCAATTACTGCACCAGGGTGGCCAACTCATGTTCTGGTGAGGGAGTGCGTTGCCGGAGGTGTTCACCGGCATCAGGTCGCACCCCAAGCCTGTTTATGCAATTCCATCGACGCGCGTATTTTTTATTCTTTCTTATTTTCTTTTTCTTTAAATCCGGTGGAGAATTGCGCGGGACCGGGATTTGAACTCCGGTCCTCTTGCATGCGAGGCGGATGTTCTACCGCTACGCCACCGCTGCACTGCATAGCTCAACGAAAAAACCAGCGTTAAGACAGGACTACGGAGACGAGGACAGGACAGAGCTACAACTTATAACTGAACGGAATCGTACGACGAAAAAGTAAAAAAAAAACATCCCTTCATTAAGCAGCAATACGCAATCGCATACATTAAAAACTGATAACACACTTCATTCGCGAACTAAAATCTGAAAAGAAAAAAAAAGAGCAGTTACCGCTCATATGAAATGGGGTGAAACCTCAAGTATGTTTTTCAAAAAATTGTGTTTCGTTTTTCATAAGATAAACAGGTCTAATGCACGTGTCACTACTGCATTTCGCAATCTTGTGCGCTTCCAAGATCTCTCTGACCAATTCATCTTTACCGCTTTCCATGGTCAGTATGGTTCAGGAGGGGAAAGCAGTGTTTGCAGCTCTTGTAGTGCTTAGTTTGTTGACGAAGTGAAGAAGCATGTTCATTCAGTCACGTTTAGGCATCTGCCGGTCTGCCCAATGTACACACTCCCGCAGCGGAGAGGAATCCGATAAACAACCGCAGTAGCGCATGAGACATGCGGATTCTTGTGATTAACGCCATATACTGATAGGATTATTGTGATTAACGCCACATACTGATCGGATTCTTGTGATTACCGCCACATACTGATTTTTTTATCCCTCTCATGGTCAACTAAAGCACATAGATTTGCAAGCTTGAGGGGAGCTGCGAAGACGATATCCACTCCGAATCTCGCTGCCACTCTCTTCAAGTTGTGCGAAAGCTTGTGTACATAGTGCAAAAGCTCAAACTTCCTTTTCTGTTCTCCTGGTACATTGCCCTGTGGCGCCTGATCTCGTTCTTTTTCTTTTTGTAGGCATTTCCTAAGAGTCTCTGCAACTGCTACTAGAACATCGTCAGGGAAGTCTCCTTCCTTACGTCTTTGCACTTGAGTCTCGAAACTAAAACCCAATTAGTGCGGACACGACTTGAAAAAAACCGGTGGCATGTGGCTGCTATGCCTCGCTTAATAACCTTCGAATGCACTGCAAGAGCCGCAAAAACTTCTCCCTCCTGACCCATACTAAGATCTTGGGAAGTGGTAAAGACCATTTGGCAAGATAAATCTTGGAAGCGCACGACATTGCGAAATGCAGCAATGACACGTGCATAAAACAACAAAAAGATTTTTTTAAACATTCTTGAGGTTGCGCGACATTTCATGATTAGTAACTGCTCTTTTTTCTTTTCGGTTTTAGTTCGCCAATGAAGGGTGTTATCAGTTCTTCAAGGTATGCGCATGTGTATTAGTGCTTAATGAAGGGATTTTTTTTTTTCGTCGTACGATTCCATTCAGTTCTAAGTTGTAGCTCAGAGTTCTCCTCGTCTCCCTAGTCCTGTCTGAACACTACGCTTTTCCTTGACTTAAGAATGCACGAAAGCCAGGAACAGTCACAGTAAGGCTTGTCCCAGAACCAGTCCTCACACATCCACCTCGTTCTTCTCTTTCACAAGCACAACGCAGCGTGACGCAGTGTATTTGGCGTAACAATATAAGCAGCAAATTACCTTTCGGTGCCGGAGTCCCTCAAGGGTCTATTTTGTCCCCTCTTCTCTTCAATATATTTGTCAATGATTTTGGTTCAGTTATTTCAAAGGGTAAAATATTTTAATACGCGTACGACATTGTCCTTACACAAGATGTTGATTATAATGTGGCAGTTAAGTATCTGCAGCAGTCGGTACATAAAGCTAGGTCCTGGTTTTCTGATAGTAAACTTACTGTCAATCAAAGCAATACAAAACTTGTATGCTTCAAAAACCCCTTGAATATTGGGGCTATGATAATTCCATTGTTCCTTCATCAGGAAGCCTGTAGATCGTGTCAATGTACTCCTGTTGAATACACAAGCACTATTAAATACCTCGATGTTTCCTTCGACAGTGGCTTGTCATGGCAAAACCATGGGGCGCATGTGTCATCCAAACTTAGAGCTGTTGCCTGTTTGCTTTTTAATATCACAATTTTGGCACCGTTTCAGATCAAAAAGGTGATAGTGCACTATCTTGCATACATTGGGTTGAGATACGCTGTAACTGTTTACGATTTCTGTTCCTGACGTTGGCAAAAAAAATTTGGTAGCTTGATAAAAAACATAATTAAAAGACTTGCCTACAATACCGTCGCATGTTCGGGCAGAGATATTTTTCATGAGATTGGCTTGCCTTCCTTTATAACTCTGTTTACTTACTACGGTAGCGCCGCGACATTTCTGGACCGATGACTTCAAACATCCCTACATACGTTCACGCCTGCTTCGCAAAGAACTGCGTGTTATTCCGGTTCTCACGACTAGATATGGAGCAGCAAGACGTTGTATGTATGTCCCAAATGTGTTTAACAGTTTGCGAGAATAATGTTTTTCTGTTGCTTCCCGGTCGAATTGAAGTGTTTGTAGACATGTTGTAACATTTTGTTCATTCCGCGTTTTTCACATATGAATGTTACATGTCAAACCTTCTGGCTTTAACTGCTCCTTACTTTTGGTCTTATTTTATGTGGAATCTTTTTTTCAAATCATTGTTTTCTTTTCTTGGATGGTATTTCAGTGTATGCCGGTAATTGTATCCACATCGCCCAGCCGATGATGCCGGGCCACGTAACAAGCCATTATTGGCTCAGATGGGCCCGTTTTGCTGTTTTTACTCCTGGGTGTGCAATAAAGATTATTATTATTATTATTATTATTATTATTATTATTATTATTATTAAGAGCAAAGAAGACGTGTATAATGCCTACATCTTGAGAAACCTAATAGAAAGCATGAGAGAAGAAGAAAAAACGAGTTGTGAACATACCGGATTACCTTCAAGACACGTTTGGAGCAGCAGAATAAATACAATACACAATTAACGCACGTGTAATGAAGAAAAAACGCAGCAAACACGTTTCGCTGCCTAGATATCCCAGCTAAAAAGCCGTGATGCTGAGAACGGGGAAGCTTTTTCCTCATGAGAGAGCGGAAATTTCACAAGAGGTGTAAAGCTGATACATGTGTGCTGCTCTACTTCTTTGGTAATCGAGATATTGCTGAAGGTGCATCTCTAGCCAGTCTGAATTGTACAAAGAAAAATACTTTGGAATTTTTCGCAGAGGCAAATATGGATTGAAAGAAATCCCCCCGCGGTCTCTGCACGGCATCCGGCTTGTAATGGCACCATATCAATTCGCACTGAAGCAATAGCCGCCAAAGAAGCCTTTATCAAATTTCTTTCATCTCTTGTGAACTTAGAATACAGTAACCGTTCTGTAGGTTCTTTTTCAGTAACGTTCCTGCTGGTGTTATTCAATTTCGCCCGCTGATATGTGTCAGCCGCATGGATCTCGACCAGAATATCTTGGTCGCAGTGTTTCTTCCGGGGAGCAGTGGCATCCCCACGAGGTCCGAGATTGGGACGCTGCCGTCGTCGACGGTGGCGCCAAGGGAAAGCACGTCGCCAACAATCGCCACTGGCGGTGCCGCTCCCGTCATGTCGAGCGCACCGCTACATCGGGCAGCCCGAGCGTCGACCACATAACCCTGTCATGAGCAGAACTGCTGTCCAGAGTAGACGCCGTTTTTCTACAGTTATTCCTTATTAACTAGCGTTGTTACAATGAGCCTTATACAAATGGTGTACTGGAATAAATGCAGCTTATGACCTCTCATCACCCTTTCAGCCGGACAGAGTCCGCTAGGAAGAAACGTTTTACATTTACATGACGTGGTCTTTGTTAAGAACGTTTTCTGGGCCACGGGCAAGCAAGTAATTGAGCGAGAGAAAGGGTGCTATCGGGATCAATTTTAGGGACACGTTCAGAGACTACGAGCAATTTGTTAAAGCTTCTCTAACTTCGTATTGCAAAGGCTACAAGCTTAAAAACAGGCGTGTTGGAGATACTTGAAACGCGAATAGGATATGCTCCTATTTTAAGATGTGAAAGAAAAAAAATATGCGCATTAGAATTAATAGAAGCCAGTCAACCTCTTGTCTTATCAACTTAGGCACCAGTTTCTAATCTTGTGTGTATTTAGCCTTTTCAAATACCTATTTGGAGCGCAACAATAATTTCGCATCCCCACTGAGTGTTGAGGTGATTCGTCAACGCATATAAACCCTTACGTGGTTCTGTAATACGGCAGCATTGATGCAGGACTGGGCGATAGTGCGAAGCTGAGCTTTGCTTGGCCTCGATAAGGCCGATAAGGAAAGTCATGGCTGAAACTGTACCGGCGACACTTCGGGAGACTTGCATGAGCAGATAGGAACGCATTTTGTTGTAAGTTATGTCATTGGTTGTGGACAAACGTGGTGTTGTTACTGTTACATAATATGTCAATATTGTGCATTAGGTTTAAATATTGTCACCTGGTGGTGACAAAGTCGATGACACAAATCAAGAGTCGAGTATTGCACTGAAGAAACTCTTTATTGGGCTGACTTGCGCCCGCAAAAGAACTAAACAACACGGCGGCGGTGATAGCAACAAACGTGCTCGTCGATCGTCGAACAAAGAATGCTCGTCACAATCGTCAACGCTCAATTTAAAGGCTGCTCAGAACAATCTAGATAACGTCGCATTCTGCTACCAGCATAAGCTGTAACATAGTAGAAAGACTCACGGGTGACCGGAATCTTCGAGACAGATCTCGGTGCCTCTTGCGCTACAATAGAACTGATAAAGGTGCGGCTCGCGACATCGGGCATTAACAAACAAAGAACACAGAACTGATACGCGATCCAGAATCAGAGTTATAAGGCCGTATGCCGGCAGCTGTTAAAAAACAACAAATACAGTTTTGAAGGTTTCGCGGCATTCATCATCATCATCATCATCATCAGCCTGACTATACCACTGCAGGGCGAAGGCCTCTCCCATGTTTCTCCAATTAACCCGGTTCTGTGCTAGCTGCATCCACTTGACCCCTGCGAACTTCTTAACCTCATCCACCCACCTAAATTTCTGCCGCCCCCTTCTGCGCTTTCCTTCCCTTGGAATCCAGTTTGTTACCCTAAGCGACCATTGGTTATCCTCTCTTCGCACTACATGTCCTGCCCATGCCCGTTTCTTCTTCTTAATTTCCACTAGAATGTAACTTGAGTTATTTCTCTGACCCACTGTGCACGCTTCCTATCTCTTAATGTTACCCCTGCCATTTTTCGTTCCATAGCCCTCTGAGTTCTCCTCAACCTAAGTAGAACCCTCTTGGTCAGCCTCCACGTTTCAGCCCCATAGGTGAGTACAGGTAAGATGCAACAGTTGTATACTGGCCTCTTGAGCGGTACCGGTAAGCTGCTAGTCATAATCTGCGAGTGCTTGCCAAGTGCGCTCCATCCCAATCTTATCCTTCCTGTTATTTCCTTTTCATGGTCCGGATCTGTGGTTACTACCTGTCCTAAGTAGACATATTCGCCTACTACTTCCAGTGCTTCGCTACCTAACGTAAAGTGTTGTTCCCTCCCCAGGCTGTTGAACATTGCCTTAGTCTTCAGCATATTGATTTTTAAGCCTACCTTTCTATTTTTCCTGTCTAGGTCATCAATCATTGTTTGCAGTTCATCCCCCAAGCTACTTAGCAAGGCAATGTCATCAGCAAATTGCAGATTACTCCCCCCTTAAAAAAAAACATCGCCTCGATGTTCCAAAACAAAACAACTTAAACATAAACAATGAAAAGTTTAAGCAGCACAGATTCTTTAACGTGCGTAATATGGCTTCAGTCGTACAACATGTACAATTTCTGGGCGTTCGCGTCGCCGTTGTGATGCTGACATAGTCCAGCGGTCCGGCGCGGGGAATGCTTTTGTATGGCCCAAAGTATCGACGCAACAACTTTTCACTTAGTCCGCGACAGCGAATTGGTGTCCAAACCCACACTTCGTCTCCTGGATTATTCTCTGCGTGGCGTCGTCGTAAGTTTCTAGTGAAGCAGCGCAACGGCACAAGGCCAGAGGAAGAAAGGGACAAACACAGCTCTGAACGTCGCTGAAGTTGTATCGTCGGCTGTCGCTGCGCTGTTGGTATCTAATACGCAGACGTGCGAGTCGTCGGGCTTCCTCTGCACGCTGCAGGTAGGCGGCGACGTCAAGGTTGTCCTCGTTGGTTGCGTGCGGCAGGATTCCATCCAGCGTTGTCGTGGGCTCCCTGCCGTACACAACCTTGAACGGGGTCGCTCTGGTCGTCTCCTGGATTGCCGTGTTATACGCGAAGATCTCGTACGTAAAGATGGCGCCCCAGGTCTTGTGTTCAGCATCGACGTAGTACATGGCGATAGTTTTATTCAGGCCATTGGTCTGGCGATAGTTGTTCGTCGATGGCTTGTATGACTGTATTCCAGGATGGCTTGCGTCAACTCTGCCCCTGTCCGTGATGAGCACTTCTGGGGCGCCGTGTCGCAAAAGAATTTGTTCGACAAAAAAATTGGCGACTTCTGCCGCGGTACCATTTGTTAGTGCTTTTGCTTCGGCGTAATGGGTAAGGTAGTCAGTGGCCACAATGATCCACTTGTTACCCATAGATGAAGCTGGAAAGGGGCCGAGGAGATCCATCCAAATTTGTTGAAAGGACAGGTCTGGGGGCGGAATCAGGTTTAGTAGTCCTGCTGGTCTGATAGACGGCGTCTTTGGCCGTTGGCACTCACGACATATCTGCACGTAGTCGGCAACTTCGGCAGGCAATCGCGGCCAGTAGTACTTCTCCTGGATTTGACGCAACGTGCGTGCAAATCCGAGATGGCCTGCTGTGGGCTCATCATAAAGCGCCTGCAGAATTTTCTGCCGGAGGTTTTTAGGCACTACAAGAAGTTGCGCAGTCCTGTTGGGTGCGAAGTTCTTCTTCACGAGGAGGCCCTTGCTTAACGCGAACGAAGATAAATGTCGCCTGAACAGACCAGGAGGGGAAGCGGTCTTTCCTTCTAAGTAATCGGATAGCGCTTTCAGCTCAGGGTCTGATAGCTGTTGTTCTGCGAAACTGCTGGCGCTGACCGGTCCCAAAAAGGCGTCTTCGTCATCGTCCTTCGGGGGAGCGTCGACAGAGCGCGTGATAAGCAGTCTGCGTCGGAATGCTTCCGGCCCGACTTATAGACTGCAGTCAAGTCGAATTCTTGAAGTCGTAGGCTCCATCTGGAAAGGCGGACGGAGGGATCTTACAAATTTGCCAGCCAGTAGAGCGTGTGATGGTCGCTTACCACCTTTAATGGTCGGCCGTATAGGTATAGACGAAACTTAGAAGGGGCCCAGATTATCGCGAGGCACCCCTTCTCGGTCGTCGAGTAATTGACTTCGGCTTTTGTGAGGGACCTGTTAGCGTAGGCGATTACTTTCTCCTGTCCTGCACTCACCTGGACGAGAACGGCTCCTAGGCCCACGCTGCTCACGTCGGTGTGAATTTCGGTCTCGGCGTTTTCATCAAAGTGGCCAAGTAAAGGAGGGCACTGCAGGCGGCGCTTGAGTTCGTCAAAGGCTTCTCCTTACGGCTCTCCCCACTTAAAAGGTACGTCAGCCTTTGTAAGCTGCGTCAACGGTTAAGCGATGCACGAAAAGTTTGACAAATCGTCGATAATAAGCGCATAGCCCAAGGAATCGGCGCCCAGCTTTCTTGTCGGCAGGCGATGGGAATTGTGCTATTGCAGCTGTTTTTTCCGGGTCTGGGCGAATATCATCCTTGCTAACGATGTGACCTAGTAACCGGCGTTCTTCGTAGGCGAAGTGACACTTCTCTGCTTTTAGAGTTAATCCCGATGACTTGATGGCTTCCAGCAATGTCTGCAGTCGTTTTAGGTGGTCTTCAATGTTTGACGAGAAGACAACAACCTCGTCCAAATATACCAAACAAATTTGCCACTTCAAGCCTACCAGGACTGTGTCCATTACTCGTTTAAATGTGGCTGGTGCGGAGCGAGAGCAAATGACATCACCTTGAACTCAAAAAGATGGTCCGGTATGATGAATGCGGGCTTCTCGCGATCTCTTTCGTTGACCTCAATTTGCCAATATCCGCTCTTCAGGTCCATCGACGAGAAGTACCTTGCATTGCAGAGCCGGTCGAGAGTGTCGTCGATGCGGGGAAGCGAGTAGACATCCTTCTTTGTTATGCTATTCAAGCGGCGGTAATCAACGCAGAAGCGATGTGTACCGTCTTCTTCACCAAAACGACTGGTGCCGCCCTGGGTTCTTCGATGGCTGATTACGTCATCAAGCAGCATTTTCTCAACTTGATAGCGTATGGCCTGGCGTTCTCGCGGCGATACACGATAGTGGCTTTGACGCAGAGGTCGGGCGTGTTCGTTCGTTACAATGCGGTGCTTGGCCAGTGGTGTTTGTCGTACCTTCGATGATGACGAGAAGCACTCCCCGTTGCTTCGAATAAGACTGAGAATCTGGTCTTTCCTGCTGTGCGTCAATGCCGGGTTGATGTCAAATGTGGGCTGACGGATTCAGTCCGGTGCGTCTTCCAGTGGTTGGTCGTGAAGGGTGAATACATCTTTGAGGTCCTCTAATTCGTCGAGAAAAGCGATCGTCGTGCCCTTGTTGAGACGCCGGTATTCTTCGGTGAACTTTGTTACCAGCACCTGAGCTTGACCTCTCCGTAATTTCGCGATGCCTCTTGCGATTCCGACACCTCGTTCCAAGAATAATTGGATATTTCCTTCGATGATGCCGTCAGCGGTTTCGATGTTTGCGCTACCTACGCAGACTGCGACGCTTGATCGGGTCGGCACGGTCAATTCTCCATCGAGGACGTTTGGAGCGATGTGTTGCGTCGAAGTCGTCGCAGCAGGAATGGCTTTGTCTACAGAGAGCTAGATGAGCTTAGATCGCAGGTCGATGACAGCCCTATGTTCAGTTCGGAAGTCCGTGCCTAAAATCACGTCGCGGGAGCACTGCTGCAAGACCACAAGGCTGGTGGGGTAAGTGCGCCCATTTACGGTTATTCTTGCAGTACATCATCCCGATGGAGTAATCAGGTTGCCACTTGCAGTGCGAATCAGTGGGCCATCCCAAGCGGTTGTAACTTTCCTGAGATGGGAGTAACGGTCCACTGATGACTCAATAATCAGCTCCGATGTCTACTAGGGCAGTGACTCTGCGACCGTCGACATCAACTTCAAGGTCACTTGCACGTTGGACTTGGTGTTCGATCTCGGCTCCGTCGTTTCTTCAGGTCATGGCCGGGGCATACCGTTGTTACTTCGCTGGGCGGCGGTGTCTGCTTGCACTCTGGTCGTGTTGTCGTCGATGTCGTGTGGAGCGACGGAGAAATGGCTGTGTCGTTGTTAGTGGTTGTCGGCGGCGGGTGATGTTCGTCTTTTCGCCGTTGAGCAACCTCACCTCCAAAGGTTGCTCTATTTAGTTTCCCCTAAGCGGGCTTGGAGACCTTCCGCCCGCACTCTCATCGTAGTTACGGCCTGGCAACGCAAAGCGGGCCCTGTATGGCGATGGAGACCTGAACACACGGCTTGGTGGCGCAATCTCACCGCCACGCAGATAGTTGTCGATTTTTTGCGGTCTTTCACCTGAGCGTGGTCGTGGAGCGTCGACTGCAGATCTGCGGAGACCGATTCGTCGGTACGGGCAGTGGCGCAGAATGTGGCCGGCCTACCGCAGTGGAAGCATAATGGTAGGTTGTTTGCTGCCCTCCAGGCGTCGCACTTTCTGGGGCTTGGGGGTAGTTGGTAGGCATGGCGGGCGGGGGCCAAGGGGCGGTTTTCAGGAACAGGATGGTAGCGGCGAGGGCTCGGAAAGTCATCACTTCGGGGCGCAGGGCGGCGTAATGCAGCAGCATAGTTCATCGCTGTTGCCACCTGTGGCTGCTGCGATGATGGCATCATCGGCGGAGCTCCTTTCGCACGATCTCCCGGATGAGGTCCCGAAGGTTCTCTCCGCTTGCAGATGCGCTGGGATAATGGTTTGAGTAGTCCGGCTGAAGTGGTCGCTCGTAGTGGCGCATCCGGGTGTCCAATTTCTTCTCGATGGTAGACGCTTCCGTTTCAAATTCCGCCACGGTTTTTGGCGAATTTCGGACAAGACCTAAAAAAGCGATTCTTTAAATCCTCGTATTAAACATTTCACTTTCTCACCTTCGGTCATGTTAGGGTCGGCGCGGCGGAAGAGGCGCTTCATCTCCTCAACGTACGCCAGGACTGTCTTGTTAGGGAGCTGAACTTTCAATTGGAGGAGGGCCTGAGCTCTTTCCGTTCGGGCAGGACTTGCAAAGACAGTCAAAAACGCTTCCTTGAAAATTTCCCAATCCTTCATAGCTTCCTCGAGATTTTAGAACCAAACTCGGGCATGTCCTTAAGAACAAAGTTTCGCGGCGTCGTTCCAGCCGTTGAATTCTGCCACACGGTTGAAAAGGTCCATCCAATCTTCCTCATCTTCACTTGGCAATCCTTGAAAGATGGAGCTCCCTGGGCTGCACGAAGACGACTGGTGCTGTTGTCTGGGCCATTTTCAAAGTTGAAGCCTTCCGGAGTCGAGCGGGGTCGGGCAGCAGACCGTGTTCGGGTTGCAGCCCTTGAAGTCGACGGCTGGCTCGGTGACCTGTTGGCTGGGCCCCCAGGGCGACAGGAACAAGGCAGGGTTCGCCGCTTGAAGGATCAAGGGCAGCACCTCCACCATATGTCACGCGGTGGTCACAAAATCGATGACACAAATGAAGAGTCGAGTATTTGTGAGGTTCTTTAAATCTTCTGGCCACCTTGTTCTGTGGCTTATTCAGAGACAGCAATCTAAATAGATGGCCAGACCGACCAAGCTAACAACGAATAATTTATGTACACACATGGACGGGACGAGAGTAGGACGAGCAAGTAGGACGAAGACTAAACACGAAAGTGTCTACAGTCACCAGTTCGTTGGGTGGGGAAGCCGGTGCAGACGTTCCGGGTGGTCAGAGTTTTGCAGGGTCGGTGAAGTAGGGCCTCGGTAAGCCCAGCGGAAGGCTAGGCCACCGGACGGGGCCCAGTAGAGGCAAGAGGCCTCGGGTTGCCTTTCCACGGCCGATGCGCGTCAGGCCTCCCCGACGTGCCTGGGCTCAGCAAGGCGCCGAACGCTCGTGCCAGTGAAGAGCTGGCGCTGTGGCACTCCCGGGCCCGACCACCGTTCCGAGCTTCGTGGGCAACAGGAGAAAAGGACAGGATACGGCCGGTAGGCCCCAGATCTGGATCCCCGGGACAAGCCTGGCAGAAGACGCACCGCTCCGAGCTCCGTGGACAGCCGATCGGCTCCGCTGCTAGCCTGTTCTCCCCCGCTCGTGCCTCGCGCTCCTCGAGCCAACCTCCACGTTTTCCTCTTCTTCTTTCTCCAAACGTGGTTTTGTTTCTTCGTCTTTTATCCAATTATCACATGTTCTTCACAGTATTGCACTGAAGAAACTCTTTATTTAGCTGACTTGCACCCGCAAAGAACTAAGCAACTCGGCGGCGGCGATAGCAAAAAACGTGCTCGTCGATCGTCGAACAAAAAATGCTCGTCACAATCGTCCACGCTCAATTTAAAGGCTGCTCAGAACAATCTAGATAACGTCACAAACTGTTGTGGAACATAGAAAGACACACGAGTGGCCGAAATCTTCGAGACAGATCTCGGAGCCTCTTGCGCTACAACAGGACTGATAAATGTTGCGACACGCGACATCGGGCATTAACAAACAAAGCATACAGAACTCATATGCGATCCAGAATCAGAGTTATAAGGCCGTATGCCGGCAGCTGTTAAAAAACAACAAATACAGTTTTGAAGGTTTCGCGGCAATATATTGACGATTATTGTTACTTAGTTGTGTGTAGTATTGTACTTATTTATATGAGATAATCCTATCATTAACTTGTTTCTTGGTGCAGTTAACCAATTACGTGTCCTAATTACTATGTATGCCAGTTTTTATAAGGATAGACCTGGAGCGGTAATAGAGGCTTGCAATATGTGTCCTCGGTCATCGTTTTTGTATAAGGAACCAAGCCGGGGGTCGTAAAATAACTCAGAGATATAGAAGAGCAGGCCTACATTTATTAGCAGGAATACGAAAAGAAAAAATTACTGCCTCTCCCGCAATCGAGAGCATATGTAAACATGTAACGGGTATAGCATGCTGTCGGCAGAGGCGAGCAGGCATCTGCTGTGCAGATTAATCCGCACAGCAATGAATTACCGCCAGACATTTCCAGCGTTGCCAGATTGGAAAGTGGCCGCGACACCAGAACCTCGACGAAATTTCCCCAGATTTCCCCAGAATCCAAAAAATGCTATAAAATGATTACAAATGACCACGAAATAGCTGTCATCACTCATTTGATTAAAATAAAAGCATGTCATGCAGCCCCAAATCGTCACTTTGGGCGTCATATATGTATGAGCGGAACCCGCGTATCATATCATCGGTGATGACGAATTTTAATCACGCAGAACATTATGACCTTGGCACATCTGCCTGGATGACAATGTTGAGCGAATCCGTACAATGGCATCCAGAGTTTTCAGCGACTCTTGCTTCAGAACATGGTCTTCACACATGTGACTTGACCGAATACCCGCTCCACTGCTGCATTTGACACTGGGCATGAGAGACAGGCCAGTGCATACAATGCCAGTTCCTAGTAGGGCTTTTCACCCATGGTGTTTTCGTCTTTGAAAACTTTGACCCATAATGTTGCAGAGTCCTCTGGAAGTTTGCCGCCGAAGCCGCGGCCTCCTCACTCCAAAGATGCATAACAATTCCCCTGTATTACACTTCAGTCACTTCCGTCCAGGTTTCCTTCTCTTGAGATTGAGTGGCCGCTTGCGCATCTTAGTGCTAAACGTTTGGATCAGCAGCGCCCCTGAGTGGTTTTCCCCAGATATCACCAGATTTTGTCTGGTGTAGCAGTTCGTGGACTTGGACACCAGGACCTCCAACAATTCACCAGATTTCCGAAATCTGGTGGCGAATTTCACCAGATGGCAACGCTGGACATTTCCCCTTCAGAAGGCTTCATTGTTCTAACATGGCGGCATTTAAATGCAGAACGAAAGAGATGCGTCCGTGTCATGCGCTCGGTAATCACCGGAGGTCATCACCGAGACATGACAAAAGGGTCGTTCGATGCCCTGCGTAGCCGGTTAAGCAAACGTGGAGAATGAGACGAAGACGCGTTGATTAGAAACAACAATAAGAAGACGATCATAGGCTCAGAACGAGGAATACACAAAACATTTAGAGGGCAGCAATTAACATTCTAAAACGCAACGACATGAGTGAAGAAACAATCTAGGTAAATACTTCGAATTACGTATTCAGGGTCATGCTTTTTTCCGGGATGGAAGTAACAATTCAAGTAACCGTAAGGCAAAGGAAAATCAGAGCAGTTTCGAACATACAATTGACCGGGGAGCGCGGCGGCAGGCCATCACTAGGACGACGCAGACGGGAGGCACTCGACGGCGACGGTCCTTCCGGTGCAGCTTGCGGTCTGAGGATGCGGTGCCGGCGGCGGAGCTCGGGTACCCCCCGGGAGTACGCGGCAGCTCAGGTTTCCTTCTTCGGGAGCGAACTGGGCGGACTGCCTTTGGGGCTCCTTTTTAAACCCTTGTCGACGATGTCTTGTGCGCAGGGTTGAGGTCCGAAGCAAAACACACACTTAGAGCGCACAAAGTAGTTCACTCACAGAGGAAGGCGCACGTAGGCACAACACACTTTAGCACTGCATGGCCGCCATCTTAGGTTTGAAAAACATAACGCACAACAAAAACAACAGTCACGTACGCCCCCAACGTCGGTTCTTCTGGGGGTCACATTGCCAGGAAAAAAAGAATATATGGATATACAAAGGAAGCTCTATACTTTGGACGTAGTAGGGGTAACCTTGAGTGGGGAACGTACTATACAGGCAGCACGTACTCTTCTGCTCGAGCATGGAGAGAGTGGCAACGTGCACGTGCGCGTTCTTGCGCGCCCGACCGATGGTGACATATACAGGTCCCGTGAGCACATGGGGTTTACAGAACAATTCCTCCTGTGTATAAATGCAACATGGGCAAATGAATGGATGCCGCCTATTCTGTGATACGACCCCCCGCTTTCGGAATATTATCGCATAATATTCTAGACACACAGAAGGCGGCACATGGGCCTATACTATACACAAGTAAGCTTGCGGGGCAAACCTAACCGTTCTATAAAGCTAGCACATAAGTCAACCTACACGTATGATACAGCATTTTAATGTCAATACAGTGAATATCTTGCGAAAGAATCTATAACCTGCTAAGATAATCGGCTCCCACGCTTTCCTTGCGCTTTATATGCTGGATTCTGAACTGATACCCTTGAAGCAGCAAGCTCCAGCGCAGGACCCTGCTGTTTAGTTGCTGGGCCCGTTGCAGGTGCTCAGTGGTTGGTGGTCCGTTTGAACAAGGAAGGGCACCCCGTACATGTAGGTGGAAAACTTCTGAATCCCCCAAACCAATGCCAAGCACTCTCTCTCGATTGTGCTGTATGGTACTTCCCTGGGGAGCAACTTTATATTAGCGTAAGCTACTGGGTGAAGCGTCCCGCCATGCTCCTGCATTAGCACCGCGCCGAGGCTGTCAGAGGCGTCCGTGCGCAGCACGAACTGCTTGGAAAAGGCTGGGATTCGTAGTATGGGAGGCGCTGAAACTCCCCGCTTGAGTTCTTCAAAAGCTTCCTGGTGGACCGGAGTCCACTTTACGACGTGACTCTCACCCTTCCTCGTGAGCTGGGTGAGGGGTTCGCTTATTCGGGCATATTCTGAAATGAAGTCGCGGTAATATCCACTCAAACCGAGGAATGCTCGTACCTGACGCTTTGTTCGAGGGGTTTGTGCCGCCTGAATCTTCTCCAGCGTTTTTCCAAGTGGCGCGAGGTCACTACTACCGATGCGATACCCGAGGAACTCGATGTTATCCATCCCGAACTCGCATTTGCTGGGTCGCACTGTCAGACTGGCTGCTTGGTTCCTTGCAAACAGCTGTCGTAGCGAAGAGAGATGCTCTTCCCACGTAGTACTGGCAACCAGGACATCGCCATAATAGTGTAGCACTCCCGGAATTCCTTCCACAACTCTCTGCATCAACTTGGAAAATACTGCGGGAGCTGTCTTTATGTCAAATGGCATAAAACTGGAAGAGTCCCGCAGTTGTTGAAGACGCCGTCTTGGGCTTGGACTCTTCGGTCAACGTAATTTGCTAATATCCTTTGACGAAGTCCACCTTGGAGAAGTATTTTTTATCTCCGGCTGTAGCGAAGACCGCGTCAGCTCTGGGCATGGGTTCCGAATTGGCAACCCATACGTCGTTCAGGCGCCGGAAATTGATGCAAAGCCGGTTCATGCCGTCCGGGTTCTTCACCAAAATGACTGGAGAATTGTAAGGGGACTGCAATTTCTCGATAATTCTGAGTTTCTCGATCTGCTGCACCTCTTTTGATACCTTGTCTCGTCGTCGCGAATAGAAGGAGATATTGCCTTACGTGCAACGGAGTGCTGGTGGTGAGCTCTAACCGACATTCAGCCCAGTCGGTTTTTCCCGGAACGTCGGAGAAAATGCGAGCGCGTTCTGAAATTACACCTCTAAGCTGCTGTCGTTCATCCACCATCAAGCTATCAGAAAGCTTCACGTCTTGTTCGCCCTCTGTCTTCTGACAAGCGGGAATAGGAATAGCCCCATCACTGTCCGATTCAGTTATGCCGCAGACAGCGTGGCATACCCTTTCTCTTGGCTGGCTTTCTCGCTCTTCGTATCTTTTAAGCAGGTTGGCGAGAAAAATCTTTCTCCCTCCTGAGGTCCCGATTACGTAGACTGCTTTCCCTTTCTTTTCCTTGATCTCGAAGGGCCCCTTCCACTGAAGTAGTAGCTTGTGGTCGATAGGCAGCAAAATCAGGACCTTGTCTCCAGGACCGAACATCCTTCCTTTGGTCTTTTGCGCGCCAAATTCCCGGCCATTATACCGTCGTGTGCGGTTTTCAATACCGCCTCGCGGTGTAATTTTGGGACAACCATCTGACGCAGCACTTGCCCAGTTTTCTCTGTGTAGCTTCTGTATATTAGCCCATCTTCCCGCCTGAATTCTATCTTGTGCTTTGTGTCCCGGCATGTAAGCTTCTTGTCAATTTGGGAAACAAGGCTCGAGCGACTTGTCCTCTGCTTGTTGATCCGCGTAACTCTTTCCTTTCGGCTCCTCCGCGACATAGGGCGTTTTGAGCGTTTGGAACTCTCTTGGTTTGTGCGCGAGTTACAACTGCTGCTACAACTTCCTCGTCGACGGGCTCGCTACAAATTGATTCTTCAACCGCCTCCTTCGATCGCGTCATCAGGTGCCCTTGTTCCTTCTATATTTCCCAGAATTAAGTCGTAAAGAGGTTCCTCCATGCAGAGCTGTGATGATCCCCGAAAAATACGGGGTGTCAACCTCATCCCGCGCCTCGGGCAGCATTTTCGCTGTTCCGTCGACTAAGTAAACAGGCCTGCTGTTTCCAGTCAGGTGATCGTAGTGGACGAGCCCTTTCCTCATGGTGGCTGTATCGCATCCGGTATCCCGTAATACGGAAATTTATTTACCATCATACGTGCCCGCCACCACCGGCAGTCCGTCGACCCGACACTTTGGTCGCGTCATCATAACTGCATTCACGACAGGGATTCTCTCCCTGTTTTTGAGCTCCCCATATCCACCGCGAATGCTTTGCCGATTGCGAGTAAACAGATGACGCCTGTGTCCTATCGTTTGGCCCTGCACGGCACGCGCCCGCCTTGTGACCCTTTCACCCGCACTTAAAACAGGGGGGGCTGTAGTTAGTGTCGTGAGTCCGGCATTGTGAAGCCTGATGCCCAATGCGTTTGCAAAGATAACATCGGGGAGCTGTCCTTTGACATCCTCTATTATCGTCTGCCTCGGGCCTCCCGGCATCGTCTTGGCTGTCTTTCTTTGATTTCGCGAGATGTAGACTTCCTTGAGCCTCTAAAAACTGGTCAGCTAAATATAGCATCTCTTCCAGCGTATTCGCCTTTCTTTCCTTCAGGTAAAGCGCCATATGGGAATGACATCTATGCAGAACCTTTTCCCTAATCAGGAGCTCCCGCAGGTCTTTGAATTCCGTTTTTGTACCTGACAGCTACCCCACTCAAACAAGTAGCCACAACCGTCGACCACTGGCTCTCTGGCCGCTTCTGGCTTTTCGCAAGGCTTTCAAAACGTCTTATGTACGCGTCTAAATCATTCTTTTTTTCATCAAATGGGATAAGAAGTTTAGTTGCGTTTAGCTTTAGTTCGCCCTTTTCTCGGCTTCCTTCCTTTTCTCTGGTTCCTTCTCCAGTTGCTGGCGCTGTATTCTCAAGCGGATCATCTCAATCGGACGTTCGTCAGCTTCCTTTGCAGCCGTACGCTCTTCCTCCGCTGCCTGTCTAGTAAACGCTCGCTCCTCACGCTGCTTATCCTCTACTCATTTCCTAAGCTCAGTGCCACTCACGGCAAGCCGGCTGCCCATCGCAATCAACTTTTCAAAATCCATGCTTCTATCTACGGAAACACTTTCAACAATTCAAATGAAAGCTCGCAACAAAAAATCCTGTTCACGCACCACACTCCTCCAGTCTACTGAGACACACCTCAAGAATCAACACGTCTCTTTCTTCGTTTGCCACGTTCCCTTTGCATCGAACGCCCTGTTCGCGGACGCCAGTTTAATTGTCACGCGCTCGGTAATCACCGGAGGTCATCACTGAGACATGAAAAAAGGGGGGTGGTCGTTCGATGCCCGGCGTAGCCGGTAAGCAAACGTGGAGAATGAGACGAAGACGCGTTGACTTGAAACAACAATAAGACGTTTATAGGCACAGAACGAGGAATACACAAAACATTTAGAGGGCAGCAATTAACATTCTAAAAGGCAACGACATGAGTGAAGAAACAATCTAGTTAAGTACTTCGAATTACGTATACAGGGTCATGCGTTTCCGGGATGGAAGTAACAATTCGAGTAACAGTAAGGGAAAGAAAGATCAGAGCAGTTTCGAACATACAATTGACCGGGGAGCGCGGCGGCAGTCCATCACTGGGGCGACGAAGACGGGAGGCACTCGAAGGCGACGGTCCTTCCGGTGCAGCTTGCGCTCTCAGGATGCGGTGCCGGCGGCGGCGCTCGGGTACCCCCGGGAGCACGCGGCAGCTCGGGTTTCCTTCTTCGGGAGCGAACTGGGCGGACTGACTTTGGGGCCTCGGCGGCTCCTTTTTAAACCCTTGTCGACGATGCCTTGTGCGCAGGGTCGGGGACCGAAGCAAAACGCACACTTAGAGCGCACAAAGTAGTTCACTCACAGAGGAAGGCGCACGTAGACACACCACACTTTAGCACTGCATGACCGCCATCTTAGGTTTGAAAAACATAACGCACAACAAAAACAACAGTCACGTACGCCCCCAACGTCGGTTCTTCTAGGGGTCACGTTGCCAGGGAAAAAAGAATATACGGATATAGAAAGGGAGCTCTATACTTTGGACGTAGTAGGGGTGACTGAGTGGGGAACGTACGACACAGGCAGCACATTCTGATGTGTGTCGGGTTCAGGGGGCGAGCTTCACCGCAGCGGGCTCAGGAGGCGACGATGCATCGAGGCGGAAGACAGCCAGGGAGGAGAGGCAAAAAGTAAAATTTATATACACTTTCTACATACTGAAGAGGGTACAAGTCATGAGAGGAAAAACGGAGCTATCTGTAGAAACAAAAATTCGTCAGTTAAATATGGTTTGGTATCCCCAGTTCCCTAGCTGGCGAAACAAAGTTCATCGATGCTATCTAATCAGTGGGGGCCAGGGATCACTCGAGGTGCCGCCCACTGCCGAGGGTGAACCTCCTTGCACATTTTCCGGTGGCGAGGGCAAATCTTCTGATATCGATGACGGTTTTGTGCGGGCGATGGAGTTTCGGTACCAGGGCAAAATGGTCCGAGAAGTCGCCTATTGACGGTGGTCATTCACCCCGCGAAATTCCAAGGGGGCCACCTGCTTGCCTCGAGAATTCGGCGAGCGGGGTCAATGCTGCTCGGCGACGCGTCTCGTGCCCATTAAGCACAAGAATAGGTGCCCTATTGCCGCCGTCGCTTCGCTGCTTTTGTCCGCGGTCGCTCGCCGGCGTCCGCTAAGTACGGCTCCATTGTGAGCTGCTGAAGCCTGGCCGGAACTCTGGTTACAACAGCCTCCATTGTCAGCTACTGAAGTCTGGCCAGAACTCCGGTCACAACAGTACTGTTCTGCTCGAGCATGGAGAGAGTGGGAGCTAACACAGGGAAAGCTATACTGTTCCGAGGCAACGTGCACGTCCGCGTTCTTGCGCGCCCGACCGATGGTCACATATACAGGGCCCGTGAACATATGAGGTTTGCAGAACAACAATTCCGCGTGTGTATCAATGCAACATGAGCAAATTATTTGATGCCGCCTATTCTGTGACAGTCCGCGAAGAGGCACTTGCCTGACATACGAGAATCAGCTCGTTCGGGTGCTTCCCAAGCGTGTACACAACCGGCTGCACACAAGCGGCTGCTAAAGAGAGAATGGTCATCCGGACCGAAGAACACGCAGCAGAATGGCAAACTATTTTCCAAATGCCCGAAAGCGCTTCGAGTTGCTGCCGCCTCGACCACCAGCGTCGGGCGGCGCTCTAGGCGCGCCCTTTAAGGTCGCTGTACGGTCGCTTTTAGAGGCGCTGCGCCCATCCGCTCTCCAGCAGCTGGCGGATGCGGTCGGTCACGGGAGGCGCATAGGGTGCTACACGGTCGCTTTTGGTGCATGCGACGGAGGCGGCGCTCCGTGAGCTCTGATTGGCGCTCCCGGCGCGCGCTGTCTCGAAAGACGAAATAGCATATAGAGGCTGCGGCAAAGGTTTGAGGAAATTTTTCCTCATTACGGTGGCTCTTGCGGGCTATAAAATTAATTTTTACCCTAGCTGTAGAGTTATTGATCCGCTTCATATACAACACAAACAGTATGAATCAGTATCAAACAGTGCCAGCTGCAAGACTGTGCTATTCATAATAGTTGGGTTGGAAAAACTACAATTTGCATTCCCCTAGTACAAAATACCACAGTTTCTCCATAATATTGAGTGCCTTCATGCCATATTGCAGCATAAACTTCCAATTCTTGACTTATGCTATTTGTTCTTCCTGGGTTTCATATGTGTGCACTGCTTTTGTCATTTCAGACACTGAAAGTTACAAATGAAATCTGGCGATTGAATGTTAGCATGCAACCCAGCTCAAGCTACTCAGCTGTGGCATGTACTGAAAAAAATTGTTACCAATTTATACAGCCTCTGCCAGCCACATTTCAGGTGAAATAATTGCACAGTTAGTGTTGGGCACCAATAAACAATAGGTGTGGCACAACTGTGCTGCTGCCGAGGAAGAGTCCATAATGTTTTCGAAACATTGCGTGATATGCAATTACTAGTCTAAGTACAAAAATATGTAGATTTTTTTTGTTCTGTGTAGAATGGGTTTTTTATTCTTCTGTTGTAGTTTTATTGCAGTGTTTTGCGTACTTAAAAACAATCCAGTTAAGAGTAAGCACTGAAAAGTTGCGGCACTGCATGGCAGATTAATGATGCACAGCTGTAGTGGTCAGTTGGCACCAAGTATTGAATGCTAAGCCCCCACTGCCTTGCATTAGCTAAGGACTCATCTTGGAGTGAATACAGATATCCTCAATACAATTCAAAGAACAGAGTTTTAGTGGCATGTAAACACACAGTCGAGTTCTCCAGAAAAGTCATGACAAAAATGCGCCTTGCGGTATCAAATAAAAAAAATCTCTGACAACTAAAACGTCACCTGGGAAAGAAAGCTGTGCTTGGAACTGTGAACTGTCAAAAAAAAAAAATGGAAAAGCGAGTGTGTGTGGATGTTAGGAGTCCTTGCCACGGGAGGCTAAATGACTTGCAAACCCAGATGTTTTGTACTCGGTGGCTTGTATAAGAAGTAACGAATGCTAAGATAAGACGGATAGGAAATTAAGGCAGCACTGAACTGCAAGAGGTTTACCAAGTCAATATTATTATTGCATATAATGAGCTGATAGATAATCTTTCAATTCAACAAAAAGGCTTACGAGTGTTTACAATCACCTGACCTGTTTGAGACTGATTAAAAAATGCTGGCGATGGCCGCCATTGAGCTGTTTGGAATTACGGTTGTAATTTGTATTACGCTTATTTCCTTAATCACCTTAAACTGGCAGTGCTTTCTTTCATGAATGCCACCTATGCTTTAAAATTCATCTAATGTAGCTTCGTGTTTTGGACTGCTCATTCTCACTGAGTTTGTGTATTTACGGGCACCAGGAGGCTTCTGGGTTATTTTACAATGTCGCCAAACTGCATGTGTATCGTAAAGAACACATTTGGTGTTCTGGCCAACCACTGCAGGGTCCTTCGTCAGGGAGTCTGTCTCTACAAAAGCATTGAATGTAAATGTATGGACCACCGACGTTTTACGTAACTGCCAGTGGACGCATGCATATGTAATAGCCATTTGCAACTAATCCATGTGTGATTTAAAAACTCAAATAGCTACACGTGTTGCCCATCTTATGCTTGTAGAAGTATTTGCTGTAGGGCTAGTTGGTTCATACTGACCATTGTAACGGCGCAAGGACACGATCATAGGAATCAATTCCTCTTCTTTTCCTGTGATCGGGCTCTTTCACCGTTTTATTGGTCATGTTATGCTGGATTATCATTTCCTTAATGGGTAACAGTGCCTTCACTTCCCTGCCACTGAAAGGTTCTAGTTTGCGCCTGGTTCAACAGTTCTGGGTTTAGATCGCCCCACTAATTCTGCTCGCCTGTAGAGCTCAAGCTGTATGATATGTCATTCTGTGATGTGTTAGATTCGTGTAGGTTTTTATATACATTGCTGGTTGTATTCTTCTCTTTTGTTCTTTTGCCAGTGTTTCGATACTTCTTTTTAGGTGTTTCCAGGCTTTGCACAAATTCCTGCGAACCTTTGTGGATGCGTTCCAGCCTGCACTGTAGTGCGTTCATTTCCTTCTCTGCGATTGTCACTTTTCTACTTGTCATTTCTCTTCATTCACTCTCTAGGCCTTTTGGTTACGTTAGATAACATTGACCAGTACAACTGCTGCTTGTGCGCCTTGTTTTCGTGCTTTTTGTTTCCACTTTGTTTTCCTTATAACTGGATAAAATCTAGTCCATTCAGTTTCACACTTGGCAGAACCTGTCTGCTTTACTGCACAGTCCCCAAGTAGCCGAGGCGGGGGAAAGGGGAGGTGCTGCTGTAATGCAGCAGTGATACGCACAACATTTATTTATTTATTCATTCACAAAACACCTAACGGTCCTCACTCGAGGATATTACGTAGGGGGAAGCATTGACACGCAAGAATACATAATAAAAATTTACAGAAAAAACATAAGTAAAAAAAACCTTTAATATACATTATAATTCAAACGAAAAAAGAACAGAAAGGGCTTTAGAGGCTTAATATAACCGCTGAAACAAAACAGAATAACAAAACAGCTGAATGCAGTATGTGGCACAATCAATCAGTAATCCTAGACAGACATTTGGGTTAGAAGGTGTCACGAAATCGGCTTACATTTTAATTAGGCCGGCACGGCGCGAGGCCCGCGCGGCGTCGCATGGAAAGCTCGAGAAAAACCTCCTTCCCCGCGCGAGAGAGCGTGTAGCTTTGTACGCGTCGCCGCCGCCCTCTTTCCCATCACCCGGTGATGGCGCGCACTCATCAGTCTGGAATACGCCAGAAAGTTCCAGAATGTTCTACGGGTCGTGGCCAATGACGACGCGCGGCTCGACGGGAAGAAGAGAGAGCGCTATAACCAGCGAAGCTAAGTGTGTGTGCTCGCCAGCTTTGGCGCGTGCTAACAAACAGACGCGGCGCGCCCTATTTTAAAAGACCGCGCCGCTTGTGCAGTCAGTCAGTAAGTCAGTGTTTGCGACGTGTTCGCTTGTGCTTCGGCTGGACTCCCGGGGATCACCCGCTGCTGGCAAGCCCACGGACCTGCAAGGGAGCGGCGCTCGTCTTGTATGGAGGCCACATCGTGACTCTTGAGGCGTCGGACTGCAACACTGCCCGGTGAACAATTTGGTGTTTGTTTATGTAACTCTCTCGTGTTTCATCTGTGTGGTAAAGCGTCTATGTTATTGAATACCTCTGTAATTGCATGCTTAGCGTTTGTTATTCTGTGAACCTCTCGTGTGTGCATTTCAAGTGATCTTGTGTATTCCTTTGTATCGTCTCTTGCTGTGTATAAAGTTTGTTTCGTTTGTTACTTCTGACTCCGAACCTTACTCTGGCTTGAACCGGTGACCGCAGGACACCAAACGGCCACCTCCTTCTGTCACTACAAGGTAGGTGAATTCCGGCTGAGCTTGCCACGCAGGTCGAGGGCATCTCCTTTGCGATCGGAACAGCTTCCCCCACTCCCTCTAAGGGTGTCTGGGAGTGTGCGCACCGTTAAGGGCGCAGCGTTAATAATCCCCCTAATTATTAACGCGTGACAATTATTCTGGCGTCCGCGACAGGACGTTTGGTGCACTCAAGCTCAGAGGGCGGAGAACGAGTTTGAAGAGTTTACGAAGAGGTCGTAAACTGTGTAGCAGCAGAGTGATAGCGAGAGGTTGTGCCGCGCGGAAGCGTTTAAGCGAGGTTCGCTAAGCAGACTTTAGGCTACACCCAAACGGTTCGCGCTTCAGAGATGAATCTGAAAGAGTTGATTGAGGCTGGCACCCAGCTGGGGTTGTCCGGTCCCGAACTGCGCAAATGGGTTAGCCAGAGAGAAAAAGAAGAAAGAGAGAGAGAAGAAAAGGAACGAGAGAGGGCTCGAAAGGAAGCCGAGGAAGAACGAGAGAGAGCAGAAAAAGAACGAGAGTGGGCTCGAAAGGAAGCCGAGGAAGAAAGAGAGAGAGCAGAAAAAGAACGAGAGTAGGCTCGAAAGGAGCGGGAAGAGGAATTTCAGCGAGAAAAAGAATTACTTACCATGAAACTACAGCTCCAAAACTCAGGGAACAACTGTTTTGCTGAAGTGCATAGCCCCAGTGAAGGACATAGCAGCTTGCGGATAGACGCAAGTAAATTGATCCCGAAGTACGACGAGAGAAGAGACGATCTCGACGCATTCCTCTTGCGCTTCGAAAGGATCGCCATTAATGAAAATTGGACAGACAGTGAATGGGCTACCATCTTGAGCACTTGCCTTAGTGGCGAAGCATTAAGCATATTTGGAAGACTTCCTCCTGAGGATGCAGGCATTACTTAAAAGGTTCGGATTTACGACGGATGGGCTTCGTGAGAAGTTCAGGACTGGAAAACTTATAGACGGTGAAACGGTAACACAGTATGTTGCTCGATTGAGGCATTATTTTGACCGCTGGACTGAACTCTCAAAAATTATACCAGAGTATGGCGCACTTCGCGAGCTCCTAATTAAGGAACAATTCCTGGGCAGCTGTCACCCTGGTCTGTCGCTTTATTTAAAAGAAAGGAAAGCGCATACATTGGCCGAAATGATCGATCTGGCAAACCAATATTTGGAAGCCCAGGGAGGCGAAAATTTGAGCAGGAATGCAAATTCTGAAACCCCTCGAAAGCCAGAATACCGGCAGACACAACCTGCGTAAAGTCACTCCCGAGGTGCTATCTCTACGGACAACGAGGCCATTATGCACCTAACTGCCGCAAACTCGCAACCAACAATCCATCCGCGTGTTGGAAATGCGGACAGAAGGGCCACAAAGCGATGTCCTGTCCCGACGCTGACAAGGCAGCTCCGCAGGCGGCATGCGCGAGGACTCTGTCAGAGTCGGAATGTCGTCTGGAGGAAGAAGATGCCGATAGCTTTGTTGAGCTTAAGAACGGCAAGAAAGTCCGTGTGGTGCACGACCTAGAAGAGGAGGAAGCAGAGAAGGTTGTTAATCGGAAGAAGGGCAAGAAAATCCGGGCGGTGAACGCCGTAGTACACGCACAACCTGGATCTGCGGTGAATCGGATGCCGGTTTCGAAGGGAAAGATAAAAGGAAAATCAGGTTCTGTGCTACGAGATACAGGTAGCAGTGCCGTAATTGTTAAACGCAGTCTGATTCAGGAGAGTGACCTGACTGGTGAGAAATGCCATGTGAGGCTAATTGACGGCTCGATTCAGTTGCTACCTGAGGCAAAATTTGATGTGCAAATGCCATATTATTCTGGAAAACTGACAGCCCTGTGCATGGAACGCCCTATCTACGATTTGGTGTGGGCAATATCAAGGGCGCAACATTTCCCGCGGATCCTGATCGAAGTTCCGCGCCTGTGCGCTGCTGTGAACCTAAAAAAAAAGGCAAGGCGAGGAAAGCAAGGCCCTGAGAAGCCGGAGGAAAAGCCCCAAGAAAAGAAGAAAGAAAAGGAAACACTTCAGGAGGAAACTGAAAAGAAAGAGACGACTCAGGAAATTAAGTCAGGAAGGCCTAGGCCTTCGTTGATGCAGGTAGCCCAAGTGTTTTTCCTACTTATGGGGGCATTACTTATGATATTTCACCTTCAGCGGAAGGAATACCGGTGCCTAGGAAAGAGCACTACAGTGATTCTTTTTGTTGGACTGTGCACGTTGGCACAGGTTCCCGTGTATCCTTCGGCGCTACTAGTTGTAGGGGCATTTATCTGCACACATTGGTTGTGTGACTTGAAAGGTGACTATCAGACATGCCTAAAGGAAGTTGCAGTAGCCCGCTCTGGGAGCATGGAAACACCTCAAATGCGAGAGCCTATAGATCGAAGGCAGAATCCCTGGCGGACAGAAGCGTGTCACGCACTGATCGCAGGTTGGAATTACGCTCGGAAATTTAGGTTTGTGCGCTTCACATTTGAATAACTGCGTGTTTCTGTGTTGCCTATTTTATGTGTACCCTGACAACAGTGCGTTGTTATGTTTGTGAACATCGTGGCATTGATGTGTGAATTTTGTAATGTGTTATTGCAGCTTGTGCAATTTGCTATGTTTGTGATGTGGGCATTTGCCCCATATAATTTGTGAGCGCATGCATGTGCGCGCGATGTTCGTGGTTGTTGTGAATATTGTTGGACAATATTCTTTAAGGTAGGGGCAGTGTCACGAAATTGGCGCACATTTTCATCAAGCCGGCACGGCGCGAGGCCCGCGCGGCGTCGCATGTAAAGCTCGCGAAAAACCTCCTTCCTAGCTTTGTACGCGTCGCCATCGCCCTCTTTCTCGTCACCCGGCGATGACGCAGATTCATCAGTCTGGAATACGCCAGAAAGTTCCAGAATGTTCTACGGGTCGTGGCCAATGAGGACGCGCGGCTTGACTGGAGGAAGAGAGAGCGCTATAACCAGCGAAGCTAAGTGTGTGTGCGCGCTAGCTTTGGCGCGTGCTAACAGACAGACGCGACGCGCCCTACTTAAAGAGACTGCGCCGCTTGTGCAGTCAGTCAGTCAGTGTTTGCGACGTGTTCGCTTGTGCTTCGGCTGGACTCCCTGTGATCACGGTCACTCAATGACCACTTGGAAAAAGGGCCTAACCTCGTCAGTGATTTGGTGCAGATTCTCTTGCGGTTCCGCCTACACAAGGTTGCTCTCGTAGCAGACATCGAGAAAGCATTTCTGCAGATAAGCGTGCGGCCTGAGGATAGAGACGCCCTGCGGTTATTCTGGTACAGTAGCCCACCGCTTGACCCGTCAGCATTGCCGGATATCGAAGAATGGAGAATGACTCGAGTACCGTTCGATACGACAGCCAGCCAGTATTTGCTGACCGCTACCCTTCTCCACCACCTGGAATGCACGACAAATGAAGTTTCCAAAACGGCGGGCCTCATGAAGGTCTCCCTTTACGTGGACGATCTGGTGACGGGAACTGCTACAGTAAACGAGGAGTTGAGAATGGCCACTGAAGCCACCGACATAATGAACGACGCCGGCATGAGCTTAAGGAAATGGTCCTCGAATTCCGATGCAATCCGCGCGGCGCTTGGGGACGACGAAACTACACCCTCGAACGGTGAACAGAATATCCTGGCAATGAAATGGAACGCAGCTGACGACAAGATGGCAATATCCCTGGCCAGTGTGATCAGCTCATTAACTAGCGGAGCTGCGTCGAGGCGCGCGGTGCTGCAGGCGTCGGCAAGAATATTCGACCCCTTGGGCCTCGTCGCGCCATTCGTGGTGCGGGCAAAGATACTTTTCCGAAGGCTACGGGAGAGAGGTATCGAATTACCGAGCGACTTGGAATACTTTTCCGAAGGCTACGGGAGAGAGGTATCGAATTACCGAGCGACTTGGAAGCGGAATGGAGAAGTTGGTGTTTAGACCTCGCCAACCTGAGACAACTCTCCTTCCCACGTTGCATCGCACAGAACGACCAAGTTTCCGGGCAGCTCCACATTTTTTGCGACGCAAGTCCGACGGCCGGGTGTAGTGCCTACCTCCGCATCGGAGAAGACAACGAAACATGTGAGCGTCAATCTCATCCTTGCCAAGTCACGCGTAGCGCCTCTGAAGGCCTTGTCGCTGCCTCGGTTGGAGCTGATGGCGGCTGTAATTGGATCACGTATGGCCACCTACTTACAAGGAGCAATTGATCATCAAATGAATGTATTCTTTTGGACTGATTCGATGATTACTCTTCACTGGATTAGAAGCACAGCGAAAAACTGGAAACCATTCGTGCAAACAGAGTGACAGAGATACAAGGTGCCACCAACACGGAGAGATGGCGGCATTGCGCGTGAAACAGTAACCCAGCGGACTGCCTCACGAGAGGCATGAAAGCAGAGAAAGATGCCACCCGGGGCCATCATAAGGCGACCGGTGCAGCTCCTCTATCCCTTGGAAACGCGCATAAAATGAGTTGCACTCATTTTTTTTTTTTGTGGGGAGTGTGCGGAGAATGTAGAGAACATATAAAGAAAAAGAACCGACAATCCCGTAGCTCCACTTCAGAAACGAAAAAGGGCCATAAATCTGAGCACAAAGCAGAGAAGAAATGCCGAACTCTTGCTCCCGAAAGAACAGCCAACAAATGTCAGCACGTTCCTTGGTTTCAAGTTACAAACCAAAGACGGCATGGTCCACTTTCCCGGAACGACCGGGGAACGCGCGATTGGGAACAAGGGTCGGCGTGGCACCCCGCTGAGGAGAAGGAGGAGCCTGGGCCGGCGACGAGGAGGCTGTGCGCACGTGCGGGGTGCGAGTGCTGCTCTGAACGACTGGCCGAGAGAGAGAGAGAGTGAGAGAAGAGCGGACGGGACAGTGCGGAACGCACCCTTCGTCGGAGAAAGACGCGTGTAAACTTTACTGAATATATCCAGTGTTTTTGTTACCGTTAAACAGTTTTTGTCCACGTGTGATTTCTTCAATTTTATTCGAATCCCAAGTTCAAAGTTGCAGTAACAAAGTTCAGTCTAGGAAGCGTGCAGAGTGGGTCAGAGAAATAACTCAGGCTACCGAATTCTAGTGGAAATTAAGAAGAAGGAATGGGCATGGGCAGGACATGTAGTGCGAAGAGAGGATAACTGATGGTCGCTTAGGGTAACAAACTGGATGCCAAGGGAAGGAAAGCGTAGCAGGGGGCAGCAGAAAGGTGGGTGGATGAGGTTAAGAAGTTCGCAGGGGTCAAGTGGATGCAGCTAGCACAGAACCCGGTTAATTGGAGAAATATGGGAGAGGCATTCGCCCTGCAGTGGGCATTGTCCGGCGGATGATGATGATGATGATGATGTAGCAGGCTCTCACAAACGCTAGAAATTACATTGGGCGGATAGCCTGCTCCCTCTAGTCGTTTAACCTACGCATTGGAACCATCTTTCTGACACTGCTCACAGCTTTCTGTTAAAGCAGCACGAAGGCTGTTGGTAACTACGCCTCGCTTCACAAGCTTAGAGTGGGCGCTGTTAAATGAAAGTGGGGCTTTTCGTGACTGCAGGTTGTAAAACCAGCTTAGGTGACTCTGAGAAGCACATGTGCATAAATCTAGATAGTGAACCGTCATTTTCAGCTGCTGCCCAAGTGAAAGGGAAGCTACCTGACAATGTTCTGAAATGATGTAAGATTGACGGGATGTCTGGTGACCCTTCTACAACTACAAGAAAGTCATCCTCATAAAGGAACACCCTTTTTTTCTCAGTTTCACAGATATAAACTACACTGCAATTTCCACAGGGTATTTTATAGACCATACCAGGGAATTGAACAATATGGTAGTTAATGTTACGGACCCCCTGCCTTCTGTTCAATTCCCTGGTGTGGTCTGTAAGATACCCTGTCGCGATTGCAGTGAGTTTATATCGGTAAAACTGGGAAATTCACACGAGGATTGAAAGAACACCAGCGTGACGTCCGAAACAATAATTGTTGTTGTTGTGTGTAGGAAGAAAGAAAAAAAGATGCACAGGCCTGCTACTGGCTCGGTAGCTGAGTCACCTCCGCTGCCTCGTGCAGACAGAAGAGAAAATAGAGAAGAAAGAAAGGAAGAGGGAAAGAAAGACGCGCCTGCTACTGGCTCTGTAGCTGAGCCA
>JAJIZL010028033.1:94107-120506 GCA_023969395.1 Amblyomma maculatum | reverse complement strand
TGTGTGTGTGTGTGTGTGTGTGTGTGTGTGTGTGTGTGTTCATTAACACTGAACAAGAAATATAGATCCTGGACTCAAGAGTGCATCAAAAAAATATGACGCTGTGATTTCTGCTCGCCAAATGACTGGACTGACGACGATTCTTTTTACTTTCTACAAGTTCTAAATAGTCAATCTTGCTTGGCCTATCTACGGCGGCTGACAGCTCGGGAAGTCGGTTAAGAATGACCAGGTTAGTCATGTTTATATTCAGCACCTCACTATATGATATAGGTGACTGTGAGTATACCAGAGCACGAATGACTAAAAGAAAAAAGAAAGAATAGAAGAAAGCGACCGGCCGTGCATATAGTCAAGGATAGAAAGTTAGTAAGGTGAAAACGCCTCCGAAATAGGTTCCGAACAGAGAAAGCTTGTTTTATAATATACTGCTGCAGTACGTGCTGGCACCGAAGTATGTCAACCATACCATTCTGTGATCACCCTGACCAGCCATATGCAACCGTGCCCTATACAAATGCAGCCTCCTCCAAGAGAACTTTTCAACAAGATGATTTTTAAGCAATGGATTGCTGTACTGAACTAGGAAGGAATTTTCGGCTGTTGGCTTAAACGGGGGAGCAACATTTTAACAAGGTATAATGAAGGGAAAATCACTTTTCAACCTGCTAAGAGAGGAAGATGCAGAAAATGTGCATTAACGCAGCAGATGACTTCTCCCCCTGTGTTTTCTTGCTTGAAAACTGTCGCACTTTTGCCTCTTGCTGTTAAAAGCGAGTCTCGAATTTAGGTCACGCAAGAACTGTGCTGTGCTACACATCTACACCATTCGCGGACGCTCGTTCTGCTCATCTTTATGCACATGACATGATACGGCTGATTCTAGCACTCATTGTAACTTTCTTATGAGTTATAAGACTGCGAAACTACATGGTCCACGCTAGCCCCTTGAGTGACCTTAAAAAATAAAACAAGAGAAAAACATCTTGGCAACGAAGAAGTCTGACGTGTGGCATCAGATGCGAGGTTCAGCAGTGCTAATTCGCTCATAACGCCCTCAGGTGTAACGGGGGTGTCATACTTGCAAAGTGAAGGCTAGATTCCAAGTGCCAGATTAGATACGACCATGTAGTATCGACTGCTTATCATTTCATTTTTTAGCAGCCGATATAAGTGCAGAACGCTCAACCTCGAACCAACCATGTCTGAGGCGCTTCGTCCTGATCTCATTGACCGAATAATTCCAATAAACGCGTAGACCCTATGAGATCCGCAGCCACCCTCCCAATCTAACCAACATTTTCGAAAGAGACAGCACGAAGTACAGGGGGGTCAAAAGTTGCCAGGCCGCAGGTTTTTGCTTCTGGTCCGCATATTCCGACACGTTAGATCCCATTAAAGCTATAAATAATCTCAGAGGTTAGAATAATGCTTCATCTACCCTCCACATGTATTTTGAGATTTGGGTCCGTCGTAGCTGCCTTACTATACTGCTCAGAAGCAGCCCCTGTGGTCTGGGAACTTTTGACCCACCCCTGTACATGCATGAATCCTTCACGATGTACTGGGTGTCCGCTATACGACATTCATACGCACGATACACATCCCTGCTTATTCTCACATGATACTTTGTAGCCTATGCCTCATCGTCAAACGTCGACAGGGTTTCGCCAACCATGAGTGAAAACTCGGCACCGGAAGCCGGAGCGATCTAATGACGCACAGCCTATCCCACACACACACACACACACACACAGGGCTACAACGATGTAGTAGTGAGTTCGCCTCATGCGTTCGGGAAAGTCTGCGGAGAGAACCGAAGAAGGCCTCCTCCGCCTCCCCCTAATGTGCAAACAGGACGAATCACGCGACAAGCAAAGCCGGCGGCCGCTTATTGCATCCCGACTTCTTCCGCGACGCCCACTGGCCGAGCTAGCATGCGCGCGTTTCGCGGCGCTAAATATTTGCGCAGCGAGCTGCAGCTCCGCACGCAAAACAACGCTCCGCCGCTGCACAGCTCGCATATTGACTTCCCGCGCCCCTGTGCATATTGCGCCCCCGGGAGCGAGCGAGAAATTACGGCCTTGCGTTTAATTACGGGCCCGGCGCGGATGCGGCTCCAGCTGCGCACGTGCCGGGGCAGCACAGCGCCCAGAAGCTGTCAATAAATGAGGCGGTATTCATACAAATGCACGCAGCGCTCTTTGCGAGCACACTTTTCTACTGCGTCGCGGATGAGCGTACGAGCTGAACGCGGTATGTATATTATTACATCTGGGTGGTGCGCCCGCGCTGATAATCACGTTTCTTTTTTTCTTTTCCGCTCATGACGGTTGCCGCTGACAATCGGGGCCGAAGATATGCAGTTGCTAAACAGGCCACACCAGACACGCCTGCGGTGCAAAATCGAAGTGGGACTATGCAGCTTCGAAGGGAGTCAGAGAGAGAAGGCACTGGAGGCGAGCTGCCATGCGGAGTGTCGTCAGTGAACAACAAAGTTGTGCCGCATTCTAGCAGAGTCATTGGCACACGCCGAGGGATCAGAGCGAGGCTGCGTCATACATATAAAAGTGCACGTTTTCCAATTCAGGTACGAGCAGCATGTGGCACGGGCCTTCAAGATGGAGCGCTCCAAATGAAAAGCCCATATTTGACCTGCATGCGTACTCACGCACACAAACTCACTTGCCCTCTTTCCCCTTGGAGTGGAGCATGGCTTAATAGGTCAGTATAGAAAAAAAAAATACTATAGATTATTCGATATGCATGGCCTACAATTGGCAATACTTAAAAGGCGCCAAAAAGTTTCAAGAAATCAGCACACAAACTATTTATGGTCGTTGTCAGTACAATGTGCCCATTAATTTGGTTCCTTACGTATTACCTTTGTTATCTTTTTTTCTTCTACGTGGTAATGCGGGCTAGATTTTTTTTTTCTTTTTGTTACAACGCACATTTTCTCGAAAACATGCGAGGCACGGAAGACAGCCTGTACTTTACGGCGTTGATAAGCGAAGAAAGAAAATAAAATGCTGGATATAAACTGCTTGCGATTAATTGCGTGTGCCACTGTGCGTTCCAATGCGGTGTTCCTCTCGTTTCGAAGGCAAACGCGAGAATGATGAGAAGCCCATTCCACACAGCCACTCACTCAATCCGCTGCAGCACAGCCTTACACCAGATGCTGCTATCTGTGCTCTGGATGCGCGAAAGTTAAAAGACGCAAATGCCAAGTTCTTTCCAGTTTTCGCCTATAACTGAGCATGAAGCTGCCGCAATAGCTATTCATTAATTAATTTATGTTTGATCACTGCTCCCCTCTATCTCTACCTCTGTAACTTGAGGGCTATGCAATGAACAAAGAAACCGCAGTGGCTTGCAACAGAAGTTCAGAGGGCGAAGCATGCAAGATACATGATTAAGAATTGCCCGGGACGCAGAGCTAACCATTGAGCGCGTTACGTGACTCAACGAGCGGCGCTCCTCCAGGGAATCAGGGCGCCTTAAATGCGATAAGCTGGCGCGACGTCTTTTCCACCGCGCTCGGATTGCACTTGCCGCTCCATCAGCGGGGAGAAATAAAAGCCCCAAGTATAAAGGAGTCCACGTCGCGCATTGCTCCGTCAGCCAGAAGTGGCAGGTGCCCCGGGGGCGTGAAATTTGCATAATCATAAAACAATGCGAGCAGGCCCCGGAGCAGAAGGCTGCATTCGGCGCACGTGAGCGGGCGTCGCAGACGGAACGTCCTCGCAGAATTACTCTCAGTGCCGCCGCCCCGGCGAACAAGGAGCCTGAATAATAAAGCGAAGGAAATATTGTAACACGGGGGAGGCAGCGACCCGCGGAGTTGCCAGTTCCAGCCACCGGCGGGGGCTCTCGGGCCGCCGCTAAGCGAGGAAGCCGACTCCACTCTTCGAGCCGCCGTGCACGCGCCCCTAGCTCGAGGGAGTGGACGCACGGAGCGCGCCGCGCAATCAATTATGCAAATGCAGCCAATGTTGACACGTGACGCGGTGGCAGGCAGGGGCCAAACGCCATTCCCGCTTCACTGCGCATGCGTCGTGGGGAGCTAGGCGACGCGACCTCTCTCCGCTTCGATGTGTTTGTACTGCTCTTATACTCTGGATATTCCTTCTGGTATGCAGTCCTCGGCACCGCACAGCCGTCTCCCTTCAAACGATCTGCGCTCTGTGCCCTCGCCCACCTCCCTTCTCCGAGTTCCTAGCTGCGAGTGTCTTCTTCACAGGGGGGTCTCGAGCGACCTCGGTATACCGTTTCCTGATGGAGCTGCGCAGCCCGCGTGTATTTGTAAACGCCCTACTCGGCGTGGTCGCCGAAATAACCCCTGTACTGGCGCAGATGCGACACAGCTATATGAAACAGCTGCACGACGCTGTCTTCGTTTCTCCACCGCACGCACTGCGCGGCTCCAGATGACAACCCAGGCTTCCCGCCGCGTTCACTGACGAAATTCGCAAGACTCCTGCGCCTGCCCAGGAAGCGAACGAAATGCAAAGGCGTCTCCGCTTTCTGTTCACGTCTGTATTAACATGTACGTTTTTTTTTTTTTTTTTTTTTTTTTTTTTTTTTTGCACTTCGTCCGCGCAGCTTTCGATTTCCAGATTTATGTGTTCTTCCAATGCCCGCAATGCGCGACGTGCACTACGCTTTCTATATATGCAGCCTTCAAGGCACTCGGAATCTGTATTCGCACCGCGAGACACGGTAGCTTCTGTACACTCCTTTCTCTTTTTTTTGTTTCCCCTCTAAGCCGTCTCCCAGCAGGGAACACACGAGGAGATCAAGCGAGAGTTAGATAAGCAATAAAATGTACAGGAGGCAACTCGTGAGAAGACAAAACCAGGAACATTTCTTCGCTTAATTATCCTCGATCTGCGCATGTAGAATCTTGAAATTCACGTTTACATGGACGCTTAAAGAAAGCTGTGGCTGCGGCCGCTATAGAATGAAGTATTAAAAGAGAAGAAAAATGCGCCCGGGGCTCTTTGCTACGTCCATCGTACATAGCAACCGTGTCGTCCCGTTCTTGTACGTCACATCCTCGGGACAAACTAGAGTAGCAGACGCATTCCAAATTGGAAGCGAAATGGAATGACATCACCTGAAACGCTGCACTATAAATAGTTGCACGAAGCAGAGGAAACCTGACACCGTATAATAGGTCCATTAGTCATTCCGTATACGAGCAAATGGCGCACCAAATGTGAAGAGGGAGTATAGTGGATGCCGTCGTTCCACTCGCTGCTTGAATGGCTGAAAATGGCTGCTTCGACGCCATATTTTTCGGTGCCATCGAGTGTTCACAAGAAATTGCCTCATAAGCAAAGCAAAGTGAGAAAGCAGCTGGCGAGGGTACGGTAACTGCAAGTCTGTTGGCCTAACGACTTCGAGCACACACAAATTTTCAAAGAAAGCTAACAGCATCATATAATCCGTAAGATCGGGGACGCCATGGACTTAAGAAATTACAAAGCAATCAACTTACTGTTAGTATATACAAGGTATTAACTGAGCTGCTAATTGTTAATTGAATTAGGTCAATCATATACATTGAATACGGAGATATTACCTCTAGCGAAAACCTTGTCCTGCTTGTGTAGCAGCTCTGATTGGTGAACAGCTGCATAAGAACGCGTTGCCGAGGCGACGGTAAGTTCTACAGTATGGCGCTGCGTGCTTAAGCTTCGCCTTAAGAGCAAACGCATAGCGGCTTTACAACGCCTTTTTATTGCGCTAATTCCTTTGAACTTGTTGATTAAATCATTCAATTTTATAATTACTGTTACTGCAGCAACAGTATAAACATCCCAAAGACACGTTAGCATTACGTGCCAAAGCGCTTTCACTGGGTACCCCTCTATTACGCTCAGTGCCAACGACGCTTCGTGGTTTCTGCGCTGCGCTCCCGCATGGCATGAAGAGGGCCTGGGTTGGAACACCAAAGGCGGCAAAGTTACTTTAAGGAATTACCTTTATTCTCTGACATACCCCATATTTGGAACCTTCTCACCAACTTTGGCTTCATTCTGACCCTACTCCAATTCGTAACCTTTATTTGAAACTTCCGGAATTTTTTCCGGCAGACGACGGAGGCGTTGGGTTTTCAGTAGAACGAGCTCCCTACGCTATTACAAAATAAAAGAAGCGATCTAATCAGTTACAAATGCGTGTCTCATTGCAGCCAATTACACAAGGCTATGCGACAGAGAAACTAAAAAAAAAAAAAACCTGTGTAATGCCTCTTTCGCATGGTATTAGGATTTTAGCCGAAACTGTCCGCATTTTTTTGCGGTTAGTAATAAATTCGATTCGTATAAAATTAGGTGTTTAGCAATAGTAATCCGTCTTGAACAGGCTTTTGAAAACCACTAGACGCGCACACCTAAAAAGGTGGACTGGCAGAAGAAAAAATAAAATATATAGAAAGGGAGACCCGAGAAGAAAGAGACACCTGGGTTTCTTCAGTGCAGCGGTGCTCACAAGGCCCCGCATATCCAGTCAACGTTCCGGAATTAGTAAAATTGAGAGCCTGTAAAGTATGACGCATGGTGTGTTTTGCAAAGGGTGCATTGAAAAATCCAGACTTCTCAATTGGGAGATATTTGGCGGAAAATATATTGCAGTAATCAGCCCAGCCTGGTCGGAGACATTACGTGCATGCTAACGAGTCTTGTCAACAGCGGTTTTTAGGTTTTGAGTCAGATATCTCACGTTAATGACACTCCAGTAGAAATCAAGGAGTAGACATGGGCATGGGCAGTGCATGTATAGTGCGAAGAGACGATAACCGATGGTCGCTAAGGGTAACCAATTGGATTCCAATGGAAGGAAAACGTAGCAGAGGGCGGCAGAAAGTTAGGTGGGCGGATGAGGTTAAGAAATTCGCAGGGGTCAAGTGAATGCAGCAAGCACAGGACCGGGTTAGTTGGAGGAATATGGGAGAGGCCTTCGCCTTGCAGTGGGTAGTCCGGCTGATGATCTCAAACCTGGCGGGAAAACAGCACTAGTTCGACAATGTACCTTCTACATGCACAGAACAAAATAATGCAGTCAATAGGACAATTAAAGGCCGAAAGTGAACAACAGAAGCGCCAAATTTAAAAAATTTTTTTGTATGCTTTAACCACATACACCCACAATAGGCCTTCCTAGCAAGTCTTCCCAATAAGAAAGCGAGAACATAATAAATATCTAGTTGAAATTGCGTCATTTTTTTTTCCCCCTTGTGTATATATGACTGACTACCTGAGAAGAAATTCATGTCGCTGTCGGCTTCATTTTTCGGGTGATTTCGGTAAGATAATCGACTCACGTTGCAGAGAACAGAATCTGAAATCATTTCAGTTTATTCAAGCGCAAAAGACACCCTTTAAAACACAACCTAACTAATCACCTTAACTGATCGAGTGTCCAGGTTTTTCTTTTCCACTAAAGGCAACGGACGCTTGGTTTCCTCGCGGCGTTTGGGCTAAAAATTTCTGTGATACGATATATGTGCCGCAGCCTTTCGCTCGTGACTGAGTGCCGCAGAGCTTACTGACCCTGTGGCTCTTGAAACCTCGTCTTAAGGGCCTCTGCGGTGAATATTTCCTCGCAAAGGGATTTCGAAGCAGGCTAAAATATTGGTTCATTGCATGGACATGAGTTAGATGCTATAAGGCAGCAAAGAGCAGTGGTGCTGGTTTTAATCAGTTCTTGATTCCAAGAGAATACAGCCGCGAAACCACTTGGCGTTCCAAAAAAAATGTGAGGACATCATGCATGCGTTCGTAATGTCGCTCTCTGGTTTAAAAGCTGTGTTCAATAAACCCGATGACATTCATCTAAGTGCCTGTCGTAATATTCGCTGTTTACTTCCTTCCTAATAACACCGCTAGTTGTCCTTTAAAGGCGCGTATATAGTCCGACGTGTTCCGCGCGCGCGCAAGCGTCGCTCGCGGTCAGTCACACTACGCCAGTTTCGCTACGCCAGACGAAATATATCGCCTTTATACTTAAGCGCTGCGCGCCGTCAGCGGCTCTCTTCGGAGCATGCGCAGAAAGATCGCCGACCGCGGGCCGTCTGCATCCCGTTCGCAGCCTCAACCGTTCGCAGGTAAAGTGATCTCGGAGCTTCTTCCACAACTTATAGCATTCTTCAACCACAGATAAAAACGACAGAAAAAAAAAAAAAGATCAAAAGTTACGGTATAACGGTGCGTGCAGCAAGTGGGAAACTCACTTCGGCCGGCAAGCATACAAATCAAACCCAACACAGCAGCAGCGAACAGCTCACTTGTCAAGAGACCGCAGCTCCGCCTTATCTGATCACACGCGTTCTATTTGCGCTGCTGGATTCTGAAGTAGTGAAAGAGAAGACTGGTCACACAAATAAAATACGAAAAAGAACAACGGCTATATTGAAAATTAACCACTCGGTTACAAATACACTTCTTCGTTTCGCACACGCAGTTCGCACATTTCTCCACGCGCCCGCTCTCATTGTCAACGCACCGCGCACTGCTGCTCGGAATCCCGTGATCGCACTCTCTCGCACCAAAACATGGAAACAGTATTCGCTGCGCACTAGGCCCATTCCAAACGAAAACAGCACAACCAAAACAAGGTAAACACGGACGGACGACACGGCGTCAGCCACCGCGGCGCCGACTCGTCGGAGGCACGCTGCAGGTGGGGGTTGTCCGTTTACATAGCACTCACGGGACGCTCACGTGTGGTTCAAGGTTCACACAGCCGCCGCCCAGGTTGGAATTCCCGGCGCAATAAGTCAGCCGCTGGCTTCGTTGGGCGCTGGAGCTCGCGGACCTATCGGCGGAGTAATTACGCCAGCGTAACGCAGCGTGAGCGAGCGCACGCGCGCGCGTGCATTGCGTCGGACTATATTCGCGCCTTAAATGCCTACAACTCAACATGACAGTCTACGCGTCACCACGAGCTCTCTTCATACTACCCGGCACACCGCTATAATCAAGCCGTACGAACGTGCCTGCGTGACATAGAGTCAGCGTTTCTAGCCCAGGCTCCAAGGGCCCTCGACGGCTGGATTCCAATCTCACCATCCCATACCAGAGGTGAAACCTGAGTTGGCAGCGCCTGCCATTTCGACCATGTCACGTGGTCTTGTGACGTCACACAACCCGCCGACCAATCAGTGTGCAGCCATGTCATCTGCCAGAGCCATGCCAGTGACTTTTTCGCTCACAACGCCGACAGATTTTCTCGAGAAGGGGCCCTTTAACACTGTCGCGTTAAAATAGCAAAAACTTTCTATCCGGCCTTGGTGTGTTACCTTGCCTGCGTTATGATGTGTGGTACACAACCATGGTACACGCATACGAAAGTGATACAAGCTCTACCTTGGTCTGGGCTGAGGAGGCATTGCGTACCGATTTAGACGAAGGAGAAAGCAGTTCCCTCGCAAAGCAGTGCATGAAAACCGGCCTCGGTCGACTCCCATAAATAAATCCGTCGATATAGGGCGCTTCTGTGGCTTTACCCCCCTCCCCTCTCTCTCAATGCTTGCTAGGTGGCTTCAGCGCTGCGCGACTTATTTCAAGGCCGCGGAATCAAATCTCTGCCGTGGCGTCTGCATTCTGATGGAAATAAGCAAAATGAAGAAAAAGTAACCGAGTGCTAAATGTTAAGGAGCCCCAAGTGGTCTATATTAATCCTGGAACCTCCACTATAACTACGGCATCTCCCTGAGCTGCTGGCCGCTTCGGGACGCTAAACCCGTGGCTTTCTTACCTCACCAGTATAGCTGTCCCCCACTTCCTTCGTCAGTGCCGCCTCAAAAGCTGCGGCGAACGCTCCGAAAGGTTCTATCTGTAATCGGGCCACAGAGATGAAAGTGCGATGCAGGGGACTGCAGCCACCTCCATATCGGCGGCCGCGGGGGCCCAGCACACGGAGGCCGATCAAGGCGGCGGCCATCTTCGCGAGGCACGCTGCGCGGCGGCCGTGGCAGTTCATCAGGCGAGCACGTGCGTGTATTTTCTGGCCTGCCGAGACTCGCCCATCAAGAGACGGGGAACCGCCCCCTCCAGGGCGCATTCAACAATTATGAGCGTGCACGCCGCGCACGCCGCAGCCCCGTGAAAGGACGCATAGGGTTGGGGTCCGGCTCGTTTAATGAGCTGTCAGAAGTGCAGTATTCGCATGCTTATAACGACCTGCGCGCCTCTCTGAGGGGCCGCCTTCATCTTTGCTCTTTATGAATTCCCATTAGAGCTTCCCCGCGCGACCACCTTGCATCTCGAGAGCCGTGCATCCGGCATGGCGGCCCTGCGCACACAGCGCCCATCGCGCGCGCCGCCCTCGGAGGGTGGGAAGGGCAAAGAAAAACAAATACTGGTCGAAATCGCGCAACTGGTGGCGCGCGCGCCACCGCCCGGACACACGAGCGGCCACTTGTCCGGGCGCCCGTCCGGCATGGCTGTCCCGGCCGGTGCCCGCGTGTCACCTGACTGCGCGACACCTCTGCACCTAGGACTCAGCTACGCGAGCTTTCAGCCCTGTTCGGCACCAAGCGGGCACTGAAACCTCAAGCTTGGGCTATCGCGCACCGTGACAACCCTGCATGATCAAACCGGGAAAGTGGAAGGTTCGCAAGGAAACCAAGTGCGAACGCGGTATCAAAACACGGCTAGCGTACAGGCAGCGCCGACGTCGCGGCGCGAAAAGTTCAATCTCGTCGGCAACATGAATCTTGATGGAAACGAGTGTGCGTTGTACAACGACACGAAGAGGAGGGGTGGATGCGCGAATACGGGCGCGGCAAAATGGGGCCTGCGGCCCCCCTCTCGGTCGCGTGCGCCTTCCTTCCGCGGGCTCGCGCCCGTCGTGGTCCACCACGAATATGAGTCCGAGGCTGTTCACCTCCAGGCCTTCATGAGGCAAGTTTCGTAAGCCAGAGGCCAGGGGAAAGACCATTTGGTAAGAGTTGTTGCGCCATAACCGACGGGGAGCCAGGCAGCGAGAACCAATGGAGAAGATTTGTTTTCCCAGCGGGTGGGCGAGGAGACGTGGAAGGGAGAGCGCGGCACAGACCAGCGGCGGGACGCCTCAGAGGCGCACGACGAAGCCACGACCGGAGAGAGAGGAATATTAATCGGCTTTATTCAAAACAATCCGGCTTGTCTTGCGCAATGACCTGACGGACGATGCAGGCATTCCTTCACATTCTGTTATTACGACGTAACGCGTGTTTACAACCCTGCACACTCACCCTGCTTTGGCCGCGCTTCGTTCCTTTCCTCTTTAAACGCAGCAGGAAAGAAGAGAAAGTCGCCCAGCGGAAACAAGTAGAAGCAATCAGACGCCCCTCGCCAATGCATCTTCCCAGAGAACGGCTGGAGTATATATGAGCGGCGGATCCCGCGGAGCTCACTGAACCCTACACCTCCTTCCCGGTAAAGGGGCTGTGAGCTTTCTAAACGCATTAAACAGTTTTAGTTTGGTTGATTTCGGCGGAAGTACGCGTGCTCTATTCGCTTGCTGAGTCCGTTTTCATTTCGCACTTTCATTTCGTACAGCAGCGCCGGTAATTGCGAGATATCCTGGATGTGAGCTCAAGAGCAAGCATAGCGCAAGAAGTTGAAGAAAGAAGCGCTGATAGGCGAGAGAAAAACAGCTTCAAAGAAGCTCACTCTTTACAGTCACGGCTTGCTTCGTATACAATCGCTTATAGTGGGAAATCGGCTGGTTGGTCTTTTACGCGGGCCAGGAAAGAACGCCGTGGCAGTATGAATTTAATCTCGACCAGCCGAGATTATTCAAAATTTATTAAAATATCGGAAAATTGGTATCGTCTCACTTGAGCATCATTGAAATGCGGTCGCCGCAGCAGAGATTGAGCCTATACATAGTTCGTGCTCAGCTATCAGAAAGATGACATCGGCTGTAGCTTGTGTTTACGCCTGAAATAGCTTGAAAAAAAAAAAAAAAAAACTATATGTTCAAAAATTAGTTTGGGTAGCCGGGACTCCGTTGGTAACTGTTGACAATTGGTTTGGTTCGATGCTGTATCGGTGATGCTTCGTGGGCAAAAAATGCTGTACGATTTAATGGGCGACTGTAACTATTAGGTACCACTCAACAATAACTGTTCATCACTCGACAAGAAAACGAAGGATATTTCAGCCTGAATCTCTCGGAGCCAATTACAGAGGAACGCGCCGCGTTAAATCATTTTGACCTCGTGTACGAAATTCGGCCTAACAATTGACAAATAAATACCGAAAAGACGTCGGCCGCATTTTTTATCCGTTGTGGAGACTAAAAGGAACGTTTCGATGCTGTTTTGCATGATGGGTGTACAATCGTTTCATAGAACGTATATTCACGTTCGCTCATGTAAAAACGTTAGGATATGCAAACATATCGGTCTAATTACTTGGAGAAAGTACTCACTTCGGCATGAGTAGGAGTCCCAACTTCGAACCACTGACGCAATTTGATAAGACTCATAACTACTCCGTTCTGTGCCCTCTCCTGATGTGCTTCGCACCAGCGATACCTGTAAGTAAGCGGCCGCAGAATGACAGTAGACAATGAACCCAGTCCACTTGAGCGAGCCGGACGAAACGCAAACTCCGAATACAGATCTGATGCTGTATTTAACGGCACTGTATCACTTCATGATGGCTGTTAACTGGCGCTCCTGGTAGTCAGTTATTTCTCCCCTCATTGTGTCATCGCCAAGCGTCTACAGCAAGTGGCAACGCTGGCATAGCTGCCCTGGTGAGCTCCAGAGTTTTGCCCCCACATGAAGTTAACAAAGGCAAGAAAGAAATGCAAGATCAGTTATTATTCTCTACTTGGTCATAAATTTCGCCGCCATTTGCTTATTCCCTTCGTTAACTATGTACGGCCACTGAAAAAGTCGTGCTTACAGTATTGTCTGCGAGGCGTCAGCGAGTCGTAAATTAGCATCTGCCGTGAGTGCACTCTTCGCGTTCGCCTCGTGAAAAGAGCACTCCGACTTTGCCGCGAAGGAATAAGGGCTCCAGAAGAAAGCCCGTCCACGTCCTCATGCTGCCGGGCAAGCAATCTCCGGAGCCTTGCCTCCCTGTCTCGAATCCCCGATCCACGACACGGCTTTATGGCCGCGCAACCATATATGTACGACCGTGAGTTTACAGTGCGCTGGGTCGGAGGCCGCTTGGAATCGTGCGTTATAAATTTCACTTGTGCGTGACTAACCACACACAACCGAGAAAGCGCGAGGGAAGCCGGCGTTAAGTGGGTCGTATATCTAGTTCGTGTACACAGCGCGGGTAAAACTGCAATCACGTCCATTCATGGCGGACGCCGATATTTGAGCACTAAGCTGTTGAGAAACAATTCGTTTTAAACGAAAAAAAAAAAAACGGTAACGGTGGCAAGCTCCGAATCTCAAGAAGAAAAAGCCGCAGTATAGGCGGTGTATGCGTGTTTTAAGTTTAATATACTCACATGTACACTTCTTCAGGTGTTTTAAGGTTACCATATCCTCGGCTATCTACGTTGTAACCTTCGATTGGCTCGTCCTCCTCTAACATTACTAGCTTACTGCAGTACTGTTCGACCTAAACTTGAATACGCATGCGCTATCTGGAACCCTTTACAAGGTAATTACATTAACCTTCTAGATTTTGTCCGGAACCATGCTGCGCGTTTCATTTGTTCTGATTGCTCATATATCTCTAGTATCACTAACTTCAAAGCAAAAGCTATAACCTTTTCAACGTTCTACGTCGTCGCAAAGCTGCTTGTCTGTCCCTCTTCTATAAACTCAACCAAGACTCCCTTCAAAATTCTGCTGTTGACCAGCACATTCCGACTCCTGCAACCTCAGCCATAACAAGGCCGCATGCCCGACTTCGCCCATCTTTCTTCATTTCTCGTATAAGCGCCCAATGCCTTTCCTGATGCCGCTACTGTCATCATCCGAAACTATGACCATTTCAGGCGTTTCCTCGAAGAACTACTCTGTAATTAAGGGTCATCCATCATGTAAAACCCCTCCCCGGGGGAAGTTTACTATTTCAAAGTAACATATATATATATATATATATATATATATACAGAGAGAGAGAGAGATCAGTGCGACAAATTAGCTTTTACTATAGCAAAGCGAATCAGTTGCGCCTACGAGTATTGAAACAACGTAAATCACGTCGAAGCGGCTAGAATAAATACGTCGCAGCCTTGTCATTAAGATGCACAGGTTTTGTTCAAACTATAATTGAGAACGCCATACTGTATTGATTAACGCCAATAAAACTTCGCAGGATACAACAACAGCTCCGAAGTGGAAGATGGCTGTTTTCATTAAGGAACATTACAGGCCTCGAAAAGAATTCCTTTTCAGTCATGTTCTAAGGCAAGCAGGACTTAAAACTATACCTCCTACAAACTAATAACCTTTGTCAGTAAAAATTGCCGTTCGTGCTGACAGTCCAAGGCGAAAGAGCAGAAAAGTGGGGCAAGAAAGAATGGGACAAGGCACGTAAATACACACGAAGAAAAATGGTAAATTCCGGCACTAAGCATGAAAGCTATCAACTTTCCTGATAGGCATTCACGACTAGTGACCTACTCAATGCAGTGAAATAATTATGGCATCCAAGCGCATACCAGTCGGTATATCTTTAAAGGCGCACGATTCGAATAACAAATTTTCCTTGTTACCTTGTTACCTTGTTTCCGCTACCTAATGTAAACAGCAGTTTACATTAGGTAGCGAAATACTGGAAGTAGTAGGCGAATATGTCTACTTAGGACAGGTAGTAACCGCAGATCTGGACCATGAAAAGGAAATAACAAGAAGAATAAGATTGGGATGGAGCGCATTTGGCAAGCACTCGCAGATTATGACTAGCAGCTTACCGGTATCGCTCAAGAGGAAAGTATACAACAGTTCCATCTTGCCTGTACTCACTTATGGGGCTGAAACGTGGAGGCTAACCAAGAGAGTTCTACTTAAGTTGAGGACAACCCAGAGGGCTATGGAACGAAAAATGGTAGGGGTAACATTAAGAGATAGAAAGCGTGCAGAGTGGGTCAGAGAAATAACTCAAGTTACCGACATTCTAGTGGAAATTAAGAAGAAGAAATGGACATGGGCAGGACATGTAGTGCGAAGAGAGGATAACCGATGGTCGCTTAGGGTAACAGACTGGATTCCTAGGGAAGGAAAGCGTAGCAGGGGGCGGCAGAAAGTTAGGTGGGCGGATGAGATTAAGAAGTTCGCAGGGGTCAAGTGGATGCAGCTAGCACAGAACCGGGTTAAGTGGAGAAATATGGGAGAGGCCTTCGCCCTGCAGTGGGTATAATCAGGCTGATGATGATGATGATGATGAAACATCGAAAAAAAAAAACAGCAATAACTTTAGAATCAGTGACTAAGAGTATTCCCCGTTAAGAAAGAAATGTAAATGCATAAATAACTCAAGGGACAGTCTACTGACTTTTTCAACAACATTTTTCTTCCTTCAATGGAAAGCTCCATCCCACGAAAACTCGGCTGTGGAGCTGAGAAACACGGAAGAACCTTTTAAAACTTAATATTTTGATATGGTAGTCTCGTTTTCTCACTGGTAGTCTGCGTCTGCAAACACTGACATCGCGGACACGACATGCAGTTTGTGTAGTAACTCTATGTATCTCTATGAAATATGAACACAGTGACTGCCGCGAAGTTAAGTCGCGTGCAGAGCGTGTCATTAAGATGCGCAGATTTTGTTAGAACATCTTGAAACAAAATAAAATGAATAAATAAACTAAATAAACTCGGTGACATCCAATACGAATAAACATTTTTGCCAGTTTTGCGCCGCTAGATGTATGCGGCGTCTTTGATGGGGTGGTTTTTCGTTCTGAACGCGTTTTAAAAGCGGATATAAAGCTAGAATAAAGAATAAAGGTAACTGTAATTTATTGAAAGAGAAGAGAAAAAGAAGGCTGCTTTCAGTTGATATGAACACGAATACCTGCATGCCTGTATGACGCAGTGGCATAGTCATAAAACGTAGTATATTCACTTCAGACGCTCTAAAGAAATGCAATGCTAATAACAACAACGAAAGGATATAGTGGCACCACCATCTGCTAAAACCGGACTTTTCTGATCAATTTAATATATAAAGTCCGGGTTAAACCGCGAGTTCTCCCGTCGATACGGCCAGCAAATGGTAAGATCTACCAGAATAAGTCAATATTTGTATACTCGTGTCCTGCCCGAGTTTGAGAAAAATAATAAAAAGTGGAACTTTGCCGGCCACAAGATCACAGCAGTTAGAGACAATTCTTGTTCATGCGTATATATAACACGGGACCTTTTACCTTAGTTATGATTTTGCCAAGCGTAATAGGCATGCGTGACACTTTCGCAAGCCACTACAACTTCGCGGCTCGTTGAGCTTGTGCTCGCGAATCTCAGGGTGTTTTCGTGACATGAGCCAAGTCTTATGTATACATCGTAAGGAACGAAACCGCACAAACGACAGGAGGCAGGGAAGTTGTCTCAGCGTTTTTTAAACTCCTTTCTGCGATTTTGTTCCTTACGATGTCCCCCCAACTGGCCTACAACCACGGGCTATTACATTACATATTTTACGTACTTACACCACTGTTTCAGTGTGCTCATGACTGTTAAGAGCTTGGATTGTTTAAATATGTTAAATTGCGTTTTGCGACAACAAGCAGCCACGTGATTTCGCAGCACCGAAATCTCGCGGTAACTGGATATTAAAATGCTTGAACGGGTTTCTCAAGAAAAAAACAAAATAGAACTGCTCTCGTTTCAGTTCTCCATGCCATTCACAGTAGTAATAAAGCGAAAATAATGCCACAACAGAGCGCTCTCGTGGGAACTTACAGTACTATATTGTTCGCCTGGTTTCAGTTATTTTAGTTGGCTATTTACAAATGGCAACGTATACGCGTGCAAACCAGTTTTACATTCAGAGGTAGCTGGGTGCACCTGAGGTGCACACGTGCGATATTTTCTTTTCCGGACTAACTGCTGCCGCTATACGACCAACACGGCCAATACAAGGAGTCCACTAGGCAAGTGTAATGCCTCTAGGATTCCCTGCGAATGAGACTTTGGCCACCCCGTCTGTTTTGATGGTATTCAATAAACTTCGAATACGTTGTGTTCACGGCCGTTCGCTTCAGGCCGTTCTCTGCTTATCTAGGTGCGTTTTTAGAAGACTACACGACGCTTTTTTATTCCTGGGGACGTCGCATTTTATATGCGGGAGGCTTACAGAGGAATTGAGAAAGTGCGAGCTGGGAGATTGAGATGACGGCTATTGAAAAGTTATTCAAACAAAACAAAACATACACGACCTCGAAATACACGTAACTGACAGGGCCAGTGCACAAATTGTGACACTATAGTACGTAGATTATTCAAAAATTAAGAACTGACTTGCACCTAAAATTCGTGCACGCAAGGCAGCTCAAGGAAACTTTACAAAAGCTGGATGAATGCAAAGAAGCCTCAAATGTCCAAGCCGCCTATCGCACGCCCATTGACGAGTCGCCAAAGAACGCGCAGCATTCCGGCATGGGCCAAATAATTATTGCCGAAAATGATTTTGATGGTAAGCAGAGAGCAAGTGATGCAGCAACGAACCGCTAAAGCAATTTTATTTATTTTTTTTTTCAACTTTGGGGCCCCCACTTGCCACAGTGTGGGACGCTTGGATGACCTTGGAAGGCTAACAAGCAGCGATCACTCTTTCTATAATGTGGAGTTTTGAACCCGCAAGAAATGCACAGAAAAGGCTGAGGTACAAACTCGGTTGTAGCTGTATGGCTGAGCAAGTGTTGATAGTAAGCAAAAGTTTTATTGTGCAGGTTCTGCGCTGTCGGTGTTCGCTCTTTTGCTGCTCTATCCTTCGCGCTATGGAACAAGAGCTTGATTGAGTAATTTTTATATTGTTATGGCGAAGAGAGTTGCAAGCGTAAGACACCTGTTGGCAACAGGTTGCTGCAAACGTGTTCATTCAAGCACGCTGCCCTTTGTTTCTTCTGTAGATGTCGCAGGAGAACAAGCAACAATAACGGAACTACCATGCACGCGAGCACTCGTTTCGGGTGAATACGATATAAGGCCAGATTTTAGGAATATTGCGGCTCAGCCGCAGATTTGTAATTACACAGAGCTGGGTTGTGGTCAGGCGAGCAAAACTGAGAGGCAAACTTGAAAGGAGGTGTTATGGAGTTCGCCATCTCTGATCTAAAATGCAGATGTGGCGAATTTTCTGTTGGGACTTGAAAATATGTCACGCTATAAGATATATCGGATCCTACAAAACTGCCGTGCCAAAAGTGCGTGTGTTACCTGTTGGAGGGCGGTGAGATGCTGTAACCGGGAAATTTGTTGTAAAAGAAATAAGCTCATTGAGTCTAGCGAACAGCAAAGAGTGACGAAAATACTGCAAAACGAAGAGAAAGCGAAAGCCCGCCACGGTAAGAGAAAAAACGAAAAGAGCGAAAGGAAGCTGAAAGAGCGAGGCTGGGCCCCGCGGCCACACAGCGTGCATATAGGTGGAGGCCGTGCGTGTGACTATTAAACGGCTCCGGCGAGGGGTGGTGGCGCGGCCGACTGGCTAATGTCTCAACTTAGCGCTAACCGGCAGCCTTCCCGCCCTCCGTTTACACGGTCATCGCCTATGCGAAACTATCATTACACACACACGGCGGGGAGGGGCAGGCGCACGATGCGACCGCACTGCCAGCGCCCGAAGGAGGCCCTCTCGCTTTCACGGTTCGGGCCCATTTGTGCTCGCGTCGGCACAGGAGGAAGAGCGAGACGGGAACAGCGCTGCTCAGAAGCCAGGTTCTCAGCCCCCCTCAATTTCATAAGCGGCCTCCGAGCAGAGCGGTGTGAAAATGTGCAAGCTCCGCTTTCATTTGTGGGTCTGCTATTACGCTTCAAAGGGTGGGGTATAAGAACTGCGTGCCTTTCCCCCACTCTGCTGCCCCGCGCAAGCTGAGAAGCCCAGATTGAAAGCGCAGCTTAAAAAAAAAAAAAAAAAAAGGGTGTCCGCGAAAACGAGCCCATTCCATCATCGCGCACACGAGAAGAGCCAGTCAGTCTCGTTTGGCTTTATGATGGACTGCTAGCAAAGTATCGCGGAGTATAATGTGTCATTGCACACCTACGCTGTATTTGACTACAGTAAGGAAATCGAGAAGTACACGTTTTGCGTTTGCAGACATGTGTCTGATAAGAGACAGAGAGAAAAAAAGTAATAAAAGTGCGTCGAGTGTGGTGCTTGATAGGCTTGAGAAGTGCTTCTTCTGGCGTGTTGCTTTGTTACAAAGTCCATAAGTGACGCGGGCACATCGACCTAGTAAGAATAACGTCCTAGGTAGTGGTTCGTGCGAGGACAACGGTTTTAGCAAGCGCAATGAATAACAGATGGAGCCGCGGCCACAAATAAATTTGACATTTATGACTTGTTTTAAAATCCATATAATTGCACATTTTGGCAGAACTCAGAGCTAGCACACAACGACCTTAACACCCCCAGAAACGGGCCAAAAATACTGACGCGACATAGGAGAATTTGCTCCCTTACTGAAATAAGAAAAGGGCTTGGAAGATAAATATAGCAGCATTGGTAAAAAGAGCACTGGCTATTTCGTGACGTGCTTACATGTAAATGGACAGCGTTTTCAGCGATGTTTTTGTGGCCCCGTGAGACATGTTTTACTAGTGCAATAAGAACGGCACAAAACTCCAGGCAGGTATGCAAAAACACAATACACTTTATCCCGATCGACCGGTGATGCATGTGAAAGTCGCCCATGACGCTCCTTCAGATACACAACTGGTCGATCGAGACGAGCGAAGAAAACGTCTTACAGTCATATCATTTCAGCTGGCACAGCAATGCACACAGGACACAGAGGAAAGTAGCATGATGTTACAATATTTGTTTATTGCAGTTGACAAGGACTACAGGCATAGCCATCTGGCCATAATGCGACTTGCAAAACAGTAGAGTTCCGCCATAAGTAATCTTTACATTATTGTTGTGCTTAAATATTTCTCTGTCAGTTTGCAGTTGGCGACAAAAATTCACGACAATCGAAACTTTGCTGTCCGCAGATAAAATCTCAAGGACAAATTATCAGGGAGAAACGACAAAATGGCACGACTTGAACAAATACATTATAATAGCCGAACACAGCGTTTGAGCATCGATGGATAACATCAAAGCAACGGTTACACTGAAAATACTAGTTTCCGCGCACCACTGAAAATATTGTGCTCAATAGCTGTTTAGTAATAAAAAAAAAATTAGCACGATTATATATCTAAAGGACAATTAGTCGGTACCTGTGTACACCACTCTGCATGTAAATTTTCGCTAATGCACGGTAAGCGCTAATAGAAAAAAATACATCAAAGAGGGTTTTTGCTGATAAGCCCAGTAAAACTTCGGTTAACATATAATGCCCAATTTATGTGAAGAAAATGGTGCCTGCATGCAACCGGAGATACATTTATCCCTTACAGATGCATCTTCTGTATAATGTTTACCCCTGTACAGCTGTTAAAGAATTTATATACTTCCTGTACTGTGACAGCTGTAATGATATATGCAGTTCACTAAAATGGTGTCATCTCCCCCCTCACGTCTCAAGCGTTATACCTTCCACCTCTACATTTTCAGTGGCTGGCTTGTTTGGCTGCGATTCTTTCTTGTTCGTTCCTATTATGCAGAATATCCGAAGAGGGCTTCGTCAACTCTCGCGCACGTTGATTAGTAGTTGCCCAGCGGTTGGAATCTCTCCGTATGTGCATGTTATTTCACGTCAACCTAATTCCCCAAACATCTAATTCCCCATGCTGTATGGTGACACTCCTGTCTTCGCAAAAGCGACGAGTATACTTTGTGACGCATTATCCAAGCGCATGCTGCGACCACAGGAAGGTGCGATGCGAGTTAAGCGTGCCACCCTGCACAACAAGCGGAGCGTGTGCACCGAATGGTCAAAGCAACCTGAGAAGAACTGAGGAAAAAACGCCGCCGCAGCATGAGCACAACAGCGAAGGCGCACACATGAAAAGCACGCGGCTGAACATCACAGCGCGAACAAAGCGGCAGCAGAGTAGACACAAGAAGCAGATATAGAACGCGAGGCCAGTTTCAGCATTCTCAAGCCTTCAGCAAGCCGCACCCGGCATATGCACACGCCGCGGAGCGGTTAACAGGTCGTTTCGCTGGAGACAACTGTAACCAATCGCAAACGTCCTCTTAACACAGTTAAATCTTCGCGCTTGCCAGCAGTCTGAGCACGTAGATTTAATCAGTGTCTGAGGAAATTGGAACATCCATTGCCTCAGCCAGCGACATATTTATTTTACTCTTTTCCTAATGGACTCACTCCAGCCGAGTTTATATATGCTCTCAGTAAAGTTCCAGAAATGGATGAACTACATTTTTGTCGCGTTTTTTGGGGCGCAATGCGAGCGATAAACGTGGTCGAGCCACGTACGGAACAGGAAACACTGCAATCGGAAGATCGAATCCGCTTTTAAAAAGTTCAGCACGCATCTGCAGTGGACGTGTTCAACAGGAAGAACTCTGCGCGTCGTCGCTCAGTCTGATATCTCACCCTGTCCGAAACGTAACATGAATGCACTAAAATAAAAAAGAATGATAAATACAAGAGGGCACGAAAAACCACCAAGGGAAGTAGCACAGAAAGCTATTCGCAACGTGTGTCTTCTCGGATCGAAAAGATTTAAGTGTCTGTGAAACTAAATTTCAGGTCCCTGATTCTCCCAAAAAGTGTGTCTTCAATGCAAGCTTCACCACCGGGCGCACATTTCCGATTTTGGTCGCATTTCAGTGCACCAGTTGCCAGACAAGAGCTCGCGAACGACGACCATTTCAGTGCGCGCAGCTCACCAATTTAATGTGCGACCAAAACGAAAAGGCGCGAACCCGGGTATGGCAATAATAATACAATGTGTTTGCACCGAACTTTAGGGGTTATGTCATGCGAAGCAGCCATGCAATGGGTTACCTGTTCCATCTGTCGCCTTTTGGTGCCGCAAAGTATAATCATGCGCAAGATATCCTCCTCACCCACCAGCTGTTTGAACACGCGTGAATCCTTCTCTTCTCCCTTTTCTTTTTTTCCCCTAAACGACAGCTGGCAGACTTTCTCGCGCTGTTTGCTGCTCTCATGTAGCGACGTCCTCCAAAGTGACACCTTGTTTACACGCACATCGATCTTTTTGAACAGACAGCCTTGACCCCGAAACAAGTTTTCGCATACGTTTCGCTGAAACTTTTACACGCAGTTAACGTGGAGCGGTTACCTCAATCGACGTGAGTTTTGGCAGGAAGTGTAGCCAGCGAAGTGCGAGACACACATTGTTGCCACTCAATCTTTGTGCTATAACCTCATGGTGAGCAGCAGCTGACTGTTTTGCTTGTTGCTACAAGCAGCCCTGGCCGCGTGATGTGAAATTGTATAGACTCGCTACAGAATTTCAGCATAATACTTTCTGAAGCTACTACAGCGAAGAGATGGTTCAGGGTGATGAATGAGCTTAACTTGAGAAGCAAGCGACTGGACATTATTTTGCAAAGCACCCTTGCGACACACGAACATCGAAGCCTGCTGTTTGCGCGCTATAACGGCGCATGTTGTCGCATCGAGTTACCCTCGTTGCTAACAAGCCGCAAAAACTGTGATGATCACAATTCTATGATGCCAGTTACGGGCTCTATGTAGGTTATGCGCGTTCGTGCTCACTTGTGTCCGAACCAGTCTGATGTTGCTATCGTGCGTTCTTGAAAAACACACAGATCGTTTTCAGCTGTCGAGACACCATCTACAACCCAAACAATGAGAGATTGTCACGAGCTTCGCACTTTCTCCTGGATGAATCTTATTTGTTCTGCTGTGACTATTCAAAAACGTTAACGAAGGCACTTTCTCAACTCTTCCAGCGCCCAGTGACAGGTAGGCATGCTGCCCCTAATTTTGTGTATGTGCACCGCTCTACGTAGCTATATTCAGGGAACGCTGAACTTACAAAACAAAAGGAAAGCAAGGAGGTACCGCTCTACATATTCTGTTGAACACCAACGCAACGGCTCACTGAAATGGAACAAGCCTGACACTGAAATAAGCTCATCATGGTCCCGCTTTTCCGCGCGGATTGCCCAAGTCGAGAGTTTAGAGCGAAGAGAACCTACCCGCACACTTTATTTTGAATACAGATAAACAACCATTGCTTCTTCCATATGTAACTGCAAGCTTCAAAAGAAAATGCTGCCGACACAAGCCATCTTGCTTAAAATTGGGGCCAGACTACAGGACGCGGGCAACAAGCACTTTAGACATCAACCAAAACAAAAGTAGTTTTGTCACAGAAGCTAACTTTACAGACTGCTTTTCTCGGTAACTATGAACGCCAAAACAATAAAAAAAAAAAAAAGCTGCCAAGTAAGTTTCTGCAAGCAACACAGTAATTGGATGGAAGGAGGAAAGCATTACACTAGTCGTGCGCCAAGCGTCCCACACGAGTTGCATGTGTGTCACATGTCTCTGCACAGTGTAAATGTGACTACAAGGTACATGAAGGCGGAAATCTATAGCTTAGCGTCGTTTCGTTAAACCAATCACGCACCGGGTGTCAGCGCAATCAACCACCATCAAGAGAGCTGGGATGGGGCGTCACCGGACAAGTTTATGAGCATGTTTCGAGGTGGCTGATACCACAGAGCACAGTTGACTTCACGGGTGGCCAGTCTGGGGTAATAGAAGCTGCAATAGATGCCGACTGAAACAGTACTTTAATGGTTCTTTCAATATCTGCAAACGTTATAGTAACCTGTGCAGCCTTGACTCGAAAGGTCAGTACGCGTATAATCTTAAGGCCGCTGTTAAAGCTTCCAGCTACCAATGCAACGGCTATCAAAAAGCTCCCAGAGTGCAAGAAAATAACTAGAACGCAAAAAAAAAAAAGATCCATAAGACGTGAATGAAGAGGTCTCTGCCGCGTGTAGTTTGAGCTGACAGCATGGTGTCACGTGCTTTCCGCCGCCAGGCGCCGTTTGCGACAGGCCTGACAGCGGAAGCGGCGCGAGTTTCACGCGCGACGCACTCACCGTTGTGGCTATTCCCGACGCAGAGGGAGCTTGACGCTGGTGACGCGATGTGCCTACTGGGACAAGCTTGCTTCCGTCGGGACATAGTCAGCTGGACCACTGTACCGTCACCACACTCGACAACTACACGCGCCGGCAAGAAGGCACCAGCTAGCCCCGAGCCGGCTGGCGGTCAGTCAAGTCTGCGGCCAGCGGCAACCGGTGTTCACACCAAGTCCGCCAGTGCGGCTACGGCAAGCGATGCTCGTCCGTGGGGCCCCCGTGAAGTGCACAGGGTCACGACGTCTCACACAAGTTTGTCGACGGCACTGTAGCAGCAGTCGCAACACACTGGGGCGCTTGTCGTCCGGAGAAGTTTGGTACGAGCACCAGGTTGGACTGCAACGCAAGGTCCGAAACACTGTGTCAAAGCCTCTTGAGCACCTCCACCGGCCCCTAACGCACGACGTCTGGCGGATTGCAGGGCGATGAGCTGGGTCTCCACGAGTCTCAAAAGCTGCGCTCGGGTTTCGCAGGGGGCTTCTCGCAGGTACACGTGAGATCGTGAGGCCAAACAGCAGCGGTCGGGTTATTCAGGCCGCACGAGCCGCCGGCCGACGAAGGGTGTGCGCCCCCCGTGTGGCTGCTCGGCGCTGTCGGGAGTGTGGCGCCCAGGCGGTCAGAAGCAGCGTCCCGGTCGCAGCGGGGCCCCCGCCATACCGTCGGCGGGACACCACAGAGCTGGGATGGAAGCTCGCCGGCGAGCAGCGCTCGAGTGATCGGAGCGCCTGCAGCGCCGCTGCGTCCCTGGCGGTGAGTGAGGAAAGGAGGGAGGGGATGCCGCCGCAGAGAGCGCCGCCCCTCGGCCGCGGCACCAACCGAGCAGCCGTCATAACCGGCTGCGTATTGGATGACTAGCGGGGGCCCTTTGACGCCTGCGCAACGCCCCCATCTCTTCGTTTCTGTATTTCTGCGCGCACGAGCGCGCTCACTGCCGCTATGGAGGGCGATCGTTCTTGAGTCCGACGGTCGTCCGCCGGAGGGCTCCGCGGCCGCTCCGCAAAAGGCGCGACCGTGGTCGTTGCTCCGGCGCCGGCGACCGGGCCGCGTGCGGCCGGCGGTCGACCGCAACGCCGGCGCGCACCGATGGGCGGCCGGCCGACTCGTCATATGCGCGCCGTTTCGCTCGCGCAACCTAGGAAAGAGGAGACTGTCGCGGGGCAAAACACCCCATCGTGTGCGAAGGTGCGTGGGCGTAGTGACAACTATGACAAAATGGATGACAAGGATGACAAAATTTACCTGTCCCTCAAACATTTCATTACTTAAAACTATTCTGGTCAGTGTTTTCACCTGGAACTGTAGGCTTGTCTTCGCGACTATATTACTTCAAAAGAAAATTATTTGTTTTGTGCTCTTTAAGGAGAATCATTTAAGGAACGTCAGTTCCAGGGACCTCGTCCTAACAAGCACACTACCTCCTAAAAATGTCCCAAAAATATACTATCGGTACATTTTGGATCTTCCAGAAAGGGATCGTTTTCCCACACACAGCCCTGGATGTTCTGACAACCACCGGTGTCTGATGTGTTTAAAGGACAGCTACAAAAAAAGTTACTTTATGATTTGCTGATTCTCCCTTGATGTACTGCGTTCTCTTCTTACGCAACATGAGGTCATCGTAGGCATCATGTCTGCAATATTTGATTCTCCGCAAATAGTTGCACCGCCAGGTTTCACTTATTATGCACGCAGCGTACAGATATGCGAACTGGCAGCATAAGAATGTGTGCGTACCATTTAAGCACAATGTAGACTTGTAGGTTTGGGCATTTAAAAACATCCGCTGCTGACCAATGACGGAAGCTTTCTCTGATTAAATTCTAAAAATAAAGCGAAACCACGCTGACGGATAAAAGCTGAGATATCTTTTGGGAAACATTCTGATATATAAAATCTTATTCCTGTATAATATAAGAAGAAGAGAATGTAAAAAAATCTCAATCCGCAAAGCGAAATGAAAGACATCGTACGAGTGCGGAATGGCAGTACGCTGATTCAACACTGATATTTTCGTAGGAAATTAAAAGAACATTTAGAAGAAACAAACCGCATTATCCCCTTCCACTCTCCCGCTTTGCTGTTTATTTTGAGACGGATAAATTGCACTTAAGACGAACTTAGCGAGTGTCAGAGGAGACTGCAGAAATGTTATATGTGACAGCAAAATTAAAAGAGAAAACGATTTATTTTATGGTG
>JAJIZL010028033.1:64007-84107 GCA_023969395.1 Amblyomma maculatum | reverse complement strand
CACACACACACACACACACACACACACACACGCACGCGCGCGCGCGGTGCCGGGAGGAATGCGCGTGGGCTAGACGGCTGGCAGGGGCTGTACCGTGGACATTTGATTCAGGCAACCAAACGCGCCGGCGCTGCAGGTGGCCGAAGTACGGCGGAAGTAAACGCCGAAATATGAAACGGTTTCACGCGCGGCCATAGAAAGAACAATGGGGCGATGGCTAATACTCGGGCATATTCACCTGTCCCTTTACGCATGCTTTCCGCTGTGCGAAACTGCGCACTGTGGACGGGAGCGTCGTCGCTGTGCTGGTGAAATGGTGGTTGTCGAGTCTCACCATGGAGGAAGGAAATAACTTAGGAGAGGCCCTGACGTCATTTTTTTTGAAGCCGGCGCGGCCGCGCCGCGACCGAACGCTGCAACGTCTCTCCTCCTCCTTTACTCTCCGCATTCTCTTTCTCCGCGACGCTCACGTACCTAGGGCCCTTAGCAACGCTGTTGCTAGTGGCCCGAGTTTTCATAGCAACAGCGTTGCCGTTGCTAATGGCCCGACTTGGCTAACCCTAAACTTTGACCTCACTTCCGCCACACTTTCTCCAATGCATTGGGGATGGCAAGGGCCTCTCCTAAGTTGTTTCCTTCCTCCATGAGCACTTTCGTAAATGTCTGCGTGTCTTAGCTCACATATTAAAGTTCATGAGCACCATCGGAAAGTTCAGACATCATGCACAAATGTTGCTCTTGCAGACATCGACTCCAGGATCCCATTGTTTTTGACAGCAGCGCCGCCGCTCGTTTGCCGCGCATTGGGCCAGCATCGACTTAACACTCAGTTGACAGACGGGCTTATTTTCATTCGTTCTGCTTCGAGGTGTTCGCCGTCTGCCACCGATACTGATTTTGGCGGGAATAGTGACGCCGAACAATGTCGGAGGAAAGGCAGGCGCTGTGTTCGTCGCCCATGTCTAGTGATTTGGAAAGACCGAAAGAGAGTTATTCAAGCCAACGGGCAGCATCGGCAGGAAGATTTCATAAATGCTTTGCTATATGGCGATTTAGGGATGGTGCAGAAAACGTGCGCTTCGAGGTGAGTTGCCCGTTTTCATCTTCATTACTTGGAATGCAAAGACCTGCGTATCGCAAAAGTAATTATTTATCGCAATTGTTAGAAAATTGTTGCCGAGTGTTTCCTGATCCTGACAAGAAGTAAATGCCGTAGAAATAATGCCAACTCTGTTAAAGTGAAATTGAACAGAGTAAGCTGTAGAGCCATTTGCTATAGACACTATGCTCAACGAGAACGACATGTTTTGAGAGGACAGTAGCACATGTCCTGTTGTCGCCTTTTTATGTCCTGTGAAAATGCTGTTTTGGTTGAGCATAAACACGGCTGAAAGTAAAACGAACCTAACACAGTAAAAATTATGCCTCGTGAGAAGAAATCAATGTGTCATTCTTTTTTTTTAAATCAGGTTCGCAGACGTCTAATGAAATCCTGTTTTTTCGCACGTGATTACATCGCAGTTCTATCGTGTTTTTGTAGTAATTTGTAGGTTTGTAGTAAACCCAAACCTTGTGGACATCTTTGTTATTTTTCGGCACCCGCAGTCATAGAATTTTTTGTAGTTAACTGTAGGTTTGTAGTTAATTCAAACTTTTGCTGACATTTTTGTTATTTGTCGGGAACATATAACTTGGTCACAAACTTACTTCAAGACCGTATGAGCTGAGTTGTTCTGCTTTGTTTTGTATACAATTAATTGGATCCTAGTACATCCGCTCGATCTACGCGCGTCTTTGGAAATATGCTTCTGTAATCTGTACGCAATCCAAAAATTTTCTACAGCCTTGTCGCAAACTGGAAATGATTTAGTTAAGTGAAACCAATTGCTGAGCTTGTTGGTGCATTTCGCAGAAAAGGAAAGATTCACAGCGCTAGCAAATACACACTCACAAATAGACACATAGACGCCGACTCCAACGTTTTTTTTCCCGAAACGAGAGCAAAATGAAACGTATGTGATTTTTTGTTGTTTTTTTTTTTTTTTAAACAAGTTTGGAGTCGGCACCTGTTCTGTGCGTGTCTATTTGTGAGTGTGTATTTTTTAGCGCTGTGAACCTTCCCTTTTCTGGAAGTGATTGTATAAAATATCCATCCCAAAATTTATATCTGTGTGTTTATATCTATCTTTTTGGAAGAAGCTTCGTTTTGGTGAAATGTACAATTACTAGCTCAGCATCCGGTGTTACTTGACTAAATCATTTCCAGTTTGCGACAAGGTTGTAGGAAGTTTTTGAACTGCATACATATTTTTTTTTTTAAGAAGTTTCATTTTGGTGTCCTTCCGAAAAAAAGATGTAGTCAGGGCCTTTCTTGTGTGTGTGTATTTGTGAGTGTCTATTTGTTAGCGCTGTGAATCTCTCCTTTTCTTGAAATTATTCTATAAAATATCCATCCCAAAATGTATATCTGCGTATCTATATTTATTTTTTTTTTAATTTCATTTTGTGAAATGAACCAACTAGCCTAGCAACTGTTTTTACTTCACTAAATCATTTCTAGTTCATGACAAGGCTGTAGCAATTTTTTGAACTGCATATAGAATTCTTTTTTCAGAAGAAGTTTCATTGCGGTGTTTCGAAAAAAAATAAAATATTCAGTGCCTGTCCTATGTGTGTGTATTTGTTAGCGCTGTAAATCTTCCCTTTTCTGGAAATGATTGTATAAAATACCCATCCCAAAATTTTTATCTGTGTGTGGTATCATAATTCTATGAATGTTGCTTTGTGTTTAGCAAAAACAAAACAGCCTGTAAATCTGAAAGCACCGGAATATTTGAAATAAAGGTAATAATATTCTCTGGAATTTAGGCGTGTTCAATAAACTGCGGACTTCATTGTTTGAAAAAAAAATCAATTTCATAAGTTCTAAGTCTTTATTGCTCCCTTTTATTGTCATTGAAGAAGTGGTTTTAAAATATGTCAATTCTGCAATACTTGCAGATCACTTTGCTACTGAATGGTGGAACTTTTGCCTCTGCATGGTTGTGAAAGAAATGAAAGCCACATTTCCTGATGAGGCCAGCAAGTATAAATTTGCTATAAATTCATTTATGCCTTCTAATTTCATTAATTTCAGTGTTGCATTTTAGGACATCTACCCAGCATCGGAGCGCGTTCGCATGAACCCTGACGACGACGACGCAATATATGCTGGGTTTGAAGATATCAAGGTCGAATGCTGGACGTCATCGTGGGACTCACGCATGCCATTGAGAGCTACTGGATATTCAGACATTCAACGCGCAACGAAAAAGTTTGCGCAGTACTAGAGTATTTATGCAGCCTAAGAAGCTCATCGCCACTATGCCCATTAGCTCTCAGGGCGATTTCTGCCATTGAAAAGGGCATAGCCACACTGTCTTTAAATATCATTGAATAAAGTGAGTATTTGTAGCCCGCAAAATTTTGTCATCATTGTTTGACGACTGGTGCGAACAAGGTAAAATTAGTTAGCATCTTGTAGATCAGCTCAATGTTGCACCGAACTTGAAGCCGATGACAATTGACCACCATATTACAAATAATACAATATATTTTAATTACCAAAACTTTATTAAGATATTCAATATTTTCAGAAATACTTTACGTATCGATGCATATATTGGCTCCATACAGGTAGCAATTGATACTAGGTTTCTGCCGCAGTAAGCACTAGGACCCATGTAGTGAGAACCTCTAGGCCATTTAGTATTTTATACTAAAGAAAAGGTGGCACATTATACTACCTTTTCAATAGTAACCCATAATAAGAACTAGGTATATGTTGTAATAAGTACTACGACCTATGTAGTACGAATTTCTAGGTGCGGTAGTACTGCGTACTACCTAGAAGGTAGCATATTCCACTACCCTTCAGTGGCAAACTATAATGCACGAAGGTGTTGATGTTCACTTACCTGCTACTAACTGGCGCTAGTACTGTTCACTAACTTCCTGGGGTAGTAGATTTCACTAGCTGTATTTTTACTACTTCGAGTTACTAAGAAGGTAGTGATCTATGGGACACGTAAGAGGTTAGTATAGTTACTAGTGAATTCACCAACCTTTTTTTAAGAGTGTACGTGATGCTTGTGTATATTTAATTTTATACACTTAGGTCATACATAGCTGCATACATGACCACTTTCTGCCTCCACCACGCCAACGTGAGTTTTGTAGCAATAAACTGTCGATACTCGTTACTTCTATTTGAATCAAATTTACCTCTCGAATTGAAAAGCATTGATTTTATTTCTTTAATGTGCGATGAACAAAATTTTAAAGGCAGAACGAGAAAATTTCAGTTCACCTCTACTCAATGAAATTACAAATTTATTGCATGGGCCAATATAAAAGATCTCAATGACCTTTAATGTTACACCAACCGAAATGCATTTAATTCAACATAATTTGTTAATATGAACCAGTGTCACTTGAAAGCCTTCTCAAGAAAAATGTTTGTAAGCATCACCAGCAGCTTTGCCTATTTGCTCCTTTGTCTGCAGCGTAATAAAACCGTCACTAGGCAGAAGAAACTTTATACATACATGGCGGCAACCACGGCTGCGCGTGGTTTCTTTTGTTTTCTCTTTTTTAAACGTCGAATGGGGCAACAAAAGACTTCCGCTACATGGCTACTGGCTCCAACATATGATTTCTATATTTGTTCTTGTAAATAATTGGCCCCGGAGTTATCTTTCTTGGATTAAAACGAGATCTTTCCCTCTGTATACCACTACTATAAGCACGCTTAATCTCGAAGCCAGTTTCTGGCTCCTTAATGAGACCAGTTTTTTCCAGGTTGCGTTTGTATGACTTGCCTCTTTGTGCCTAAGAATTTTCGATATATGTTTTACCCAACTCTAGAACATTCCATCCTTTCGTCTTCTTCTTTTTCTTCTTGTTTTATATTCTGGGGACGCATATACGTTACCTTTGTACACGTATCTCTGGCCATTTGGATCGCGTGTTTCGTGTTCAAAACGACGCTTCTCATGCAAGGACGTAAGCAGAAAAAAGCGTTCTTGAACATATTTGAAATGGCATGTTCAAATGAAGCGATAAGGCTTGTTTGGGGCCTATAGTAGCACGAAAGAAGTAAAGCAGTCATTCAAAAAAGAACGAAATGGTTCTGTTTAGAAAATCAAACCGCTCGTTCATGAGCAATCGTCATCAATGTAAGCACCGCTCAGATACTGGAACGAAAGTATACGGTGAACGGCTCAAGTCAGTTTTAAGCCCGATCATAATGCAGTATACCGAAAGTCAGTTTTGCAATGAGCAGTAGTGTCTCGTTATTATGAACACTTAAGTTCCCAGCCGTCATTGTCCATAAAGCGAGCCTTTCGTATTAAAGAATCGCGGGGAAAATATCAATACCCAGGAATATAACTAACCAGGAAAAGTGGTTAGAGCGCCCGTCTCGGCTGCGGGAGGTGGTTAGTTCGAAACCCACCGCCGGTCGCCCACCGGTAAAAAGGGGACAAGCGTCCCCCGGCTTGGCGCTCGGCTTTTCTAGGGGTGTGCGCTTGGGCTCAAAGGGAGCACTGCAGGTCAGGCTCAAAGGAAGTACCTTTGGAAGACAAACATGAACCTGCTTTGCAGGCTGCGAGGTTCGAAACTGGGTTTGGGCCCATCGGGGAGAGAGGGGGGGGGGGGGGGAGGGGGGGTTACGGGGCGGGGTCAAGCATTCTCGGCCAAGTACATGTAGATGATCCCTTTAGAATAAAAAAACTCTGAGAAGATAATATCTGAGATCATGGATATGATAAGAAGAGACTTTCTGGATTTTCACTCGACATTGAAGACATATACTATTCTATCCCACAAGAAGGCTTGTTGAAAGAATTAGGAGAAACGATTGAGAAGCATGCATGGCTATAGTTTTCCAGAATTCAGCCGGAGTGTTTGTGCATACATACTTGGAGTTTATTGCAGCCTATCTCAAATCAACTGTTGCATCCCATGATGGAATATTGTATGTACAAGGGAGTGGTGTATGCATATAAGTTCGAGGGTTGCACCTGCACTGAGCGATTTATATCTAGCAGTATGTGACAGAAGGATTCTGACGGCTATGAAAGATAAAGGCTTTGTAAATATTGTTCGTTACGTTAAACGACTTTTTGGTATTGTGTAATTTAGAGAAAGGAAAGGGGACTGATCAACTAAAATACATAGCACTGGGTGTGTTTGAAGAAAGTTGCCCTGAGCTAAGATTCACCTGGGAACTTCCAAAGGAAGGTGTTTTGAGCTTCCTGGATTTGGGTCTCGAATTCTTACCAGAACACTTATGTTGGACTTACCAGTTCAAAGCGAATAAGAAGTTTCTTCTGTATACATCCCAGCATTCAAAGACAGTAAAAAGAGGTGTTGCGAAGGCTGCATTGACGTCGGCTCTCAACAAATCATGCCACCACCGTGTCAGAGAAAATTTTCTAAGCCAGATTGAGAGGCTTCTGGAGGCAGGGTATCCTTAGTATTTGTTGTGTAGCATAATAGAAAGCATTGTCCTGCCGATCAAGCGGAGGGTTCGAAAAGAAGACTTTACTCAAAGAAATAAGGTACCATATATTTATGGCTTGACCCATAATTTGATGAAGATTGGTCAGACACGGCATCCGGGTTATTACAACGGTACCAAACAGAGCTAAAGGGATGTGTGTGCGGGTAACAACCAGGACTTCAAGTCTGGATGCAAAACTTCACACCGGACTAGGTACTCCAAATGTATTCAGGGGATTGTTTAACAGATTCCCTTGCATTGTGGAAAGAAATATATTGGACAGACAGAAGATGTATCAATGACATGATTAGAGAGCACGCTAGGGCAATATTGGAGAAGTCTGGCACTAATCTCGCGGTGCACTGCAAAGCCTGCGTTGTTTGTAAAGACCAAAAATGTCCAGCTGACCTCCACAACGGTAAGGTTATGAAAAGGATGAAGGATAAGCTAGCAAGGGAAATTTATGAAGCATGTGCAATCAGTGACTCGGGAAACCAATGTGTCAATGCCTTCAGTGGTATTGTTGAAGAAGGAATTAGAATTTCTGCGCGAACCGGCAGGACGTTAAAGACAAGGAAGAAGTTGGCTGCAGACGTGAAGTGAAGGGAGAAGATGTGCAGGTTCTGGTTAATATAGTTGTCAGTGCAGCGTTGTTCTTGTGTTTGTGTGTGTTTTTATGTTTTGTGTTGTTACCTGCACTGCTGCCTTCTTCCAAGAGAAAAGAAATCCTGTGATTCTGGTCAGATTTTGTTCAAAATGATGGCTAGTGAAGTTAAAATCAAACGCTCTTCTGGAAGCTACAAGAACATCGCAAGCACTAAACGACAGTAACTCGTTTCCTAAATTCTTCCAGTCCAGATATCATATTGACATATGCCACTTATGGAAGAGTGGTGCAGCGGTGGCGTAGAGGTAGAACACCCGCCTAGCATGCAAGAGGACCATGGCTCGAATCCCGGTGCCGCGCAATTTTGCACTGGATAAAAAAAAAAAAAAATCCACGTGTCAATGGAATTTCATAAACAGTTTTGGGGTACGACCTGATGCCGGTGAACACCTCCGGCAACGCACTCCCTCACCAGAACAAGAGTTGGCCACCCTGGTGTATAGTAATTGGCCGCAACCTCCCATGATTAGTCTTTTAAAACCCCGGCTCTCAGTCACCAGCGGCTGCGGAGCAACTGACCACGGCGGCGGTCAGACCTGTGACGCAGCGTTGGGTGCTAAGAATCTCTGGTTCCGCTGGACAGGCCGCCATTCGAAACTGACCCTGGCAACTTTAAACGCTAGAACTCTAGCTAGTGAAGCTAGTTTAACAGTGCTGTTAGAGGAACTAGAAGGTATGAAATTGGATGTCATAGGGCTTAGTGAGGTTAGGAGGCCGAATGGGGCATTATAATGATCTGAAGGACGGGCATGTACAGTGTTATCGAGGTTTACTGGAGAGGCGAAAACTAGGAGTAGGTTTCCTTGTCAATAAGTATATAGCTGGTAATATAGATGAATTCTATAGCGTTAATGAGAGACTGGAAGGCCTCGTAATTAAGCTTAATAAGCGGTATAAACTGAAGATTACAGGCCTACGCACCTACATGTAATCATGAGGACCGGGCTGTTGAAAACTTCTACGAAGATATGTAGAATTGGCAATGTGGAAAGGAAAGACGCAGTATACTGTACTAATGGGCGACTTCAATACTAAGGTAGGGAAAAAGCAGGCAGCAGACCAGGCAGTGGGTAACTATGACCTTGGTTCTAGGAATAACAAGGGCGACTTACTTGTTGAGTTTTCAGAGCGCAGTAACTTATGGCGATTTCCACTGGTCGCTACGGAGCACGTTTTCTTGCTCCGGGGCGACGATTTCGAATTCCACTGGTCGACCAAGATAGGTTGCGCGTATTCCGCTGGTCATTTGGGGCAGCTCGGGACGCTCCAGCTCGATCCGCCGACCGAAGTCGGATCTCGCCGGAAGTCCTAGTCGCTGACGCGGTCACTTCCGGATGCTGCTGGATTCTTTTAGCTGTTTTTGACCGTTTCAGTGACATCGGCAGAGGACACTGGGCATCACCGTTTTTTGCGCGAATATGTCGAAGTGCGTCTATCGAAAAACGTCTGCAGCGTTAAAAAATGAGAAAGCAAGTTGTTGAGGGCCGCCCTCCTGGCTATTTATCAACCGCAAATATTTTGGCGCTGGGATGCGGCTACAACTTTCGAAACCGGCTCAGCTTTACTTCCGCCGCGCGCTCTACACGTTCCGCTGGTCGACCAAGGCTGATTCGCTCTGTAGCGCTTTAGGTCGGCTCGGGCGCCCAGCTCCGATCGACCAGTGGAAATCGCCATTAAGAATCATGAACACCTTCTTCAGCAAACGGAAGAACCGGAAGTAGACATGGAAAAGTCCTAACGGGGAGACTAAAAATAAAATTGACATCATAATTTGTTCTAACCCCGTCATTATGCAGGATGTAGAGGTAATCGGGAGAGTGCGATGCAGTGACTACAGGATGGTAAGGTCTCGAATTTGTCTAAATCTGAAAAGGGAACGAAACAGATTAGTAAGAAAGAAATCCGTCAACGAATTAGCGGTGACGGGTAGGGCAGAAGAGTTCAGGATATCGCTATAGAATAGATATTAAGCTATAACCGAGGATGACGACATTAACCTAGAAGCAATGAACAATAACTTCAGATATATCGTTACTGAGTGCGCTGTAGAAGTAGGCGGTAGGGTAGCTAGAGATGATAACGGTAAGCAGTCTAAGGAGACGAAATGTTTGATTAAGAAACGCCAAAGTATGAAAACTTGCAATCCAAAAGACCAGATAGGATTAGCAGAGATATCGAAACTGATTAATAAGCGCTAAGTGGCCGATATAAGGAAGTCTATAACATGGAGAAAAATGAGCATTCGGTAAAGAACGGGTTCCGGGAAGCCTTTAAGCGATGAAGACGAAATTGGGCATCACGAAAATCAGATGTATGCGCTAAGGTACAAGGCGGGAAATGTCATCACGAATATGGATAAGATAGTCAAAGGAGCCGAGAATTTCTATACTGATCTCTGCAGCAGCCAAAGAAGTCGGGACAACAATGAAATTTGCGGCAGGGAAAAGCAGTCAGACGTTCCTGCAGTGACGAAGGACGAAGTTAAGAAAGCATTAGAAACTACGAAAAAAGGAAAAGCAGCTGGAGAGGATCAGGTAACTATAGATTTGTTGAAGGACGGGGGGGATATTGTGCTAGAAAAACTGGCCATCCTATATAAGCAGTGCCTGGTGTAATCGACGGTACCAGAACCACGGAAGAACGTAAACATTATCTTAATTTATAAGAAAGGGGACGCTAAGGACTTGAAAAATTACAGACCAATCAGCTCACTGTCTGTTACGTATAAGGTATTTAGTATTCGCTAATAAAATCAGGACAACCTTAGACTGCAACCAAGCAAAATATCAAGCAGGTTTTCGGAAAGGGTACTCTACTATCGATCATATCCATTCCATCAACCAGGAGATAGAAAAATGCTCGAAATATAACCAGCCTTTATATATAGCATTCATTGATTACAAAACAAGCATTTTACTCAGCAGAAACCTCGGCGGTAATGCAGGCATTGCGAAATCATGGTGTAGACGAGCCGTACGTGAAAGTGCTGGAATATATATAAATAGGGGCTGCGCAGCAACCATAGTTCTGCATTAAGAAATAACAAAATTCCTATAAAGAAGGGTGTTAAGCAAGGAGACACGATCTCCCCAGTGCTATTCACAGCTTGCTTAGAAGCAGACTCTCAGTTAGAATTGGCGGCAGGTTTACCATTTAAAACCATCATTAAAATTCTTCCCCTTGCAATCGCTTGCGTTAAGATTTTCTATCACGGTGCAACTGAACGCAATCAGACAACTGAATGCTGTAATTACCAGCATATACAGAAGTTTCGAGAACGTCGGGCTCCCTATACTCCTTTTTACAGCTATATATTGCATAGCAATTAAAAGGTGAACAGCAAAAAAATACCTCCGTGCGGAACAGTTCAACAGCAGAGGGGGAGGAAAGTATGACAACTGTGAGGAAAACAAGGGGGAGAAAGTGAAACAACCTGCAAGAGAGCTTAATGCCTTGCGTTAGTCACTAGCACTCGGCCGTTTCGGAAGTGACCCGGGCCAGGCATCGCCAAATGAAGTGTAGGGATGATTGCACTGGAGGCAGCGTAATGCCTCTATTCGCCGCGAGATCGACCTAGAGGTGGCGCCACCGTCACTCAGGTAGTGTGGATCGGCAGCCGGCGGCGCTCGCAGAAACGCACGCTGCGTAGGTCTGCTTATGAGTTTACGGCGGGTTCGTTGGCGATGAAAACGTGTCTTCTGCAGTATTTCTGCAATATTGCAGAAAACATTCAAGGATTTCGCCAATGCAGCAGAAGAAGAGCGCATTTTAGGAAAACAAAGCACGCAACCACCAGTCTTCTAGATTTACTTTGCACGTTTCTTACGCTGTACCGCGCTCACACGCCTAATGCTTGGGCCTGCCTAATGACAGCTTTGTTTTTCTTATCGACTTTTAAACAGTTTGCGCATGCCTCATGCGAGTGAGACCGGCGAATTTAGTGTCATGCCCATGCAGATACAAGGTTCGTGCTCTGACCTGCAGTACTTTAGATTGAATCGAGAAAGCCTGGTTCATTACATCGTACTTGACTCGAGGATTAGGCAGGTTAAATATAGCATTGGCAGCGCACTGCATGGCGACTTGCTTTAGTCTGAGTGCACATCAACTCTGGCCCAGACAACCACGCACAAGTATTCCCCAAAAATGAGATCACGCCAACACTATACAGGAAACCTCGCCGCACAGGAAAGCTGATTGTTCACGTGTACAGCGCTGAGTGGATTGAATTTGCCGAGATGCTTTTTGCGGCCACTGTCATAGAACGTGATAGTGTATTACTGTATGCGCCACTAACTGTAAATTATTTCCTGAAACCGAGGAAAGTATAAGGGATTTCTGATGTGTGTGATGTTAATATATAACGATAAATTAGTAGTGTAATTATTTTGTTTTGCAATGAGAATAAATTTAACCGTGTGAGAGAACGTTTACACACTTGACAGAATTTACAATAATCAGCGATTAATTTTCAGTAACGTTAAAGTGCAAGCTACGAATTACTCGCTGCGAAGACATCGTTATAAACTGCGCATGGGCACTGTCATGTTCTGGGAAGCAATTTACAGGATGCAAATTTTTTTATCACTTATTATTTAGTAGTGACTAAATCTTATGCGAAGTAAAATGTTAGGATTCCTTCCAAAACAGATGCCGGATATAAAACTATTCCGAAAGAAATGGAGGTCATCTTATCATGCGACTATACAAATGTATTTATTCCCGAACTAAACATTGATATTTAAGCCCGCATGAAGCTGTTTTACTCCCCTTGTCAGAAATGACGAGTTTGCTCGGAAGACAGCACTTGGACGAAAAGGGATTATAATGATTATAATAGGCTACCAGTAAAGTACATTGATCTAGGTCTATTATGTAATATTTAGGGCAACAGTTAGGTGCAGGGAATATGTTTCCCAAACATTCGAGCATTTCTCTAGAGCAAAATGTGCTCACTAAAACTTTTACGGATGCACAGAAGCCTTCAACAACAACAAAAAAAAAAAAAGAAAGAAAAGAAATGCATATTGGCCCGGGTTTAACGCATGAAAGCGGCATCGGCTATGAGGGATGAATACAGAGGCTGGTTTTGGTGTCATTTTTTTTTTTCATTATTAGCCCCCCATTTATCACGTGGGATTGTTTATTGTGCAGTCAAATCCCACAGCAGAGGAACGCCTTTCGAAACAGTTGTCATTGAATCCCCCGTTCTCGAAATCAGCAGTCGAGCGCCCTTACCATGGAGACACCGCGACAGAGGTTTAAAAGCAAAAACAAAAGTACTCACACCCCTCTATCGTGCATACAGACGGCATAATAGGCATAGAGTGGTCTGTTCAAACTGCATTCTGCTATATGAAGCAGTCTGCGATGGCGTATGTTTTGGTAGCTGCGGTATTCCAAACAGAAACGGGAATATGCGATTTCTGAGCGTTTAAATTAACTTTTACTGACGGCAACGACCTGTTTTGATTTGACACGGCGGTAACGACACTACCACTTCGTTTGAGACATTGCATGTCAAAGGATCTCAAGCGCCGAAGACCGCGATGGATGATGTCCTTATCCAAGCATGACATGCTCGATACGGACAAGTATATTTTTTTTAATGACGCATGGGGTTATAGACTGTTCATATTTATTTTGCAAGAGGCATTTAGGTAAGCAAAAGCTCGCAGGAACCGCGAAACAAACAAAAACACTCCTGTATACGCCGCATGCGAGCGCGTAAATCGCTGCGGGCTGGCACGCGACGCGAAAACGCATCCACACTGAGCAGGTTTCGCCGCTGAGCCGCAAGGTGGCGACTCTGCTCGATCTCGAGGCCAATAGGAGCGGTGCAGCCGCGAGCGAAAATTGCCCAGGTAAACAGGTTTCGTGCTGTCGCAGAAAGGCTGCATGAAACAGTGTAGACTTAGTGAATTACTATGGAAATCCCTAATAGGAACTTAGGCTCAAGGAACTGCAGGACAGTAAGCCTTTAATTACGCACCAGCACTCGCTGCCACTGCTTCTGGAGAATTGTATAAAATAAAAATTCTAAACAAATATTGGTACTAACGGCATGTCCTAACAGGATAACTAGCAACGGCTTTAGCTAGCAGCAGCTAGATCCAAAGTGGTGAAAGTCCTTTCGGCATTCACTTTCGCGGTAATCATCATCATCATCATCAATCAAGAAACATCAGTTGCGGTACAAAGACCTCTCCCACTGCTCCACGGATGCCAGTAAGCGCTGTACGGTTGCGGTTCGCCTATAGCTATCTTCACAAGCTTCGTAATCTGTCAGCGCCCGTTAAAGATCCCCAGGTGGTCGAAATGTCTAGAGCCCTCCACTACGGCGTCTCTCATAGCCTGAGTCGCTTTTGGACGTTAAACCCTACAAACCAAATCAAACTAATCTCTCATCTACACATTTTCCATGGGTGGTTGAAGGACGTCACCTTCACGAGGCGGTGGTGAACACAAATTGCCTTCAGCACACCGCGCTCACACATTAGGTGACATACTACGTTAGGAACCCTATACATGTGCAATGTTGGACACCGACAGACACTCGCGGACAGAAGATGTAAGCGGCGACATTTTTCAGACTCGAAATCTGACAAGATAACATGAAATATTTAAGAGCAAAAGCTCCTGTAGTTTCTCTCTTGACGTATGAAAGCTTCCCAGAAGTCTTTTATTTTTCTGTATTTTGTGACCTGTATATGCAGCATTTGCAAGTATAAATATGGAGTTATTTCCGACCCTTGGCGCACATATACTTCTTGTTCGCCCTCAAAGACTGCCCTTTGCATTTTTCGATTCCTAGAGACCTCTCAAAGTATATTAATAATTTAGTAAAAATAAAATTTTGGACGGAAAACTGAAACTCCGCCTTGTAAGGGTAAGACGCGACAACGTTAAAGGCGGCCGTTTCTTTCCTCCCATCAAGAAAGCTTGTTCTCGGCGTCCAGTCTCTTTGCTACTCTCTTAATTAGTTGGTTGGTTGGTTTGTGGGGTTTAACGTCCCAAAGCAACTCAGGCTATGAGAGACGCTCTCTTAATTAGTAACGTTTTATTTGTGCCTCTAATAAATCACGCATATTTTTACCACAAAATTGTAAGATGCCTTTTTATGTGCAGGACCACCAGACATAGACATAACACCTGTTTTTACCAAGCCGTACGAACGGGCCTGCGTAGCCAAGGGGAAGCGTGTATGACTCGACATTCAAGGGTCCTGAGAGACGGGATTCTGAGCTCAGCTCAGCCTTCCATCTCAGTGGTGACGCCCGAGTTGGTAGCGATTGCTGACTCGGCCATGATATGTGGTCTCCTGACATCATACAACCCGACCACCAGTCAGTGCACTGCACCCATGCCCGTAATTTTTCGTTCATAGCGGCGACAACGCCACGCCGGATTTTCTGGAGGACGGCGCTTCACCTTGCGCGCCTTGCACCAGCTTCTATAATGAGCGCAACTCGCCGCGCTCAGTCACAACGAGTGCTTCACAGATGCAGAATTATCCGGAAACAAATAGGCTTGAGCGCAGATCCACAGGGGAGTAAATCGAGCCATGTCCGCACCCCTTTCACGAGAAAAAATAAAATATATCAACTGCAGCTTCCCTGCTAGCATCAGTTTTAACAAACTGGAAAGCTCGGAACTGATGTCGGGCTTTATCACTACCCCCTTGGTCGCGAATCACATGCAAAGTGCACCGAATGTACAGACGCCATACGATATAGTAGCCAACAGCCAGCGAGGTCAAAGAAAAGAACTTTTTTTTTTTTTTTCTGCTGATGACATGCGTTATCTGCGTAATCTTTTTCGTGATGAAAAATAATTTATTACAAAGTAGAAGAAAAAAACAGCCACTGTGATAAGAACCCACGACTTCCTAATTTCTTACCTAGCTAGAGCAATGGCTGTTCAGTCTCCTTATTTCTTAGGTATTAATCTTGTTCGTGAAAGAACCTTCACTGTTCACACTCGCCACTCTCATCCACAGCGGCGGACGCATAATACGTCCTGTATTACCGCTAGTGTCACGTGAAACGTAACCGAACAGGGCGGGCGGGAGATATGCGATAACCATTTTATGGTGCCTATGGCTTCAAGACAGCTAGAACCGAGACCCTCGCAAACAGTTGACAAGACCATTGTAGGAACAACGAGGGGTGCGTTAGCATACATATATGATGGTTATGATCATGAAGGCTTTATTGTTATCAGGTAAAGTAGGGAGGATGAGTAATCAGACGGTCGGGAGCCTCTGAGCCCCGCGGCCTCCACGGCCCAGGACGCTATACCGCCGATTGAACGGCAGGGCTATAGAGCTGCTCATAAGTGCCTCCCCTGCTCCATGGTGTGGGTATTGATAGGCGCGGATGAAATTTGCGGACATGCCCATAGTAGGTGGGTGAGATCTGCGAGTTCTTGGCAAATCTTACATGCAATTGGTTTAGCAATCGGGGTAGGTGTGGGCGTATAAATACAGAGTGGAGTGTAGGTATGTGTTGGTCTGGTGTCGACGCCAGCAATGGTCCTAGACTTTGGGTAATATCTTGTCTGCCGGCGGGTACCTGCTACGGGCCAGTCAGTGTATACCCTTCAGTTATTTCACGGTAGTTGTTGAACTTATCCTTGTGGGCAGTCTTGACATTCCTTTCTGTCTTTGCCTGATAGACTTATTCGCGGGCGGTGTTATGGGCAGAGTGTTGCCAGGAAGGAGGATGTGAGCCGGTGTCCATATGAGGGTACCGAAATAGGAGTTATTGCTTTGCATTGGAATTCGCTGCGCGGAGGCAGATATCTGGCCGTGGGCGTATAGCTTGGAGTCGCTTGTAATGGTGTTGGCATTGGTGTTGGAGAGGGCAAGCGTGACTGCCGTCTCTGTGTCGATCGTACGTATTGTACCCTGTCGTTCATTTCGGTCGCCACCGCCGACATAGCAGGGAAAAGGGTGTGATCCGCCGTGTCCGTGTACACGGCGCTTACGTCCGGATGTATAGCGTTGGTGTAGTGTTTTGCATTCTTGCTTTCGTTCCACACGGAAATGAGGATGCCTATTCCCTGGGATTGGGCGAACCAAGAGGCGAGGGCATATGAGCAGAGCCAGCAGTCAGCAAGGACAAGGAATATATAGGACGATTTGTTTTTATTTCTGCTGTTAACTATGCATGTGAGCACCACTGAGTTGCGTAGTTTCAAGAAGTGGTTTGTGCTACTGGACAACGGCACGAGTAACAACAAACGTGCATCCATGCGAATATGTATTCACGCGATAGTGTTAAGGGTCCCCTTCAGCAGTAAAAGTCACCCCCCGTTTCTGGGCGTTCAGACCGGAAAACCCCGATTAGTCGAGAAATGTCGTGAATTCGCCATATGGTAACATGAATGAGGTTGATGAAAAAAAAAAAAGAAATCACAGGTGAAATGGTGGAAGGGAACCTTTCCCATTTGAGTCGCGAGCCAGACATGGCACTCTCGCACCAACGGCTCATTTTGTTTTACTGCACTCGAAATATTCAATATTTACACAAAATCCCTCAGCCGTATTTAATGGAAATTCTTTCAGTGATTAATGCTTCGATGTGTGGAAGCCATTGAGGTGCTGGATCCACAAGTTTGATAAATGTACACTACCTTACAATGGTTTTCTTGAAGTATTCTCTCACTAGCCGTGCTTCAAGATCGCGTGACGCACCGCCATCTTACTTCATATTATATTATGCATGCCCAGCGCCATTACAAGATCGTACAGAACCGTCCTCGTTTCAAATCGGGAGGTACCTGGGAGGGTTCAGCGGAAAATCTTTCTTAGGAGTGTTTTAGACGACGTACCCGAAGAAAACTGCGTCTTAGCAGTCCAAGAAAAAAATGCTCAATTGTTTCATCCTTTTTGCATAGTAGACAGTGAACTCCCCAAGGCACAAAAATTAACTTCTCTTGATTCCGAGCTTAAACCAGCAAACTCCCGCTATATACTCTGAAAAAAAAAAAAAAAATGAAAAATGCGTTAGCTGCAGGAGTAATGTCTATATTTTTTTAACTCTTTTAGAAATCTGCACAATGGGCCTGCACTGCATATGGTCCTGTGTACAATGGTAATGAGTCACAGTCACTTCTAAGCTTTTCCGCGCCACATGACTGAGGTAATCCAATGAAAATCGTGTATGAAGAAAACGACAAGCTTGTACAGCTTCTTTAAATATCCAAGAACAGCCACGTGGATACAATGGGATGTATACAATAAATTCAGCAAAACTGGAGCCAGTCTCAATTAAATAACAGCACGTAAAGATGGCTCTTTAGCATCCCTAAAAAAAAAAAAAGAAAAAGCGGTTAACTAATTGCTGTACACATAAGTGGCATAAACCAAGAACTCCAGCGCGTACTCTTCGAAACAGGTTGGTTCCACTCGTTCTTTCTCAAGAGGTATCCCACCCAAACACCGCAAACCCCCTACGCAACTTTTGCACATTTAGACGGGAACAGTGGCACTCGTATTACGTATTAAAGCTTGATGATCAAGAAAACATTGTAAACAGTGGCACGTTTAAACATTAAGAAGTTCAATCCACAAAAATCCTGCTGTTTTTTTCTCTTAATTCTGCAGCTTTGTTTCGCCAATATGGCTCACTATCAATGTAAAATTCAAGAGGGACATCTAAGTACTTAGTTGAAGCTTTTGTCGACGATAGATTAGCGAAGACACTCGGAGTGCGAGGCCATTCACCATGCCAAAATCTTGAACACTTTCGCCCATTGACCACACTACCATTTGCTTCGCAGAAAGCTTTGCCTTTTCTAACTTCCAAAATGCTTTCATAATTGGAGCAGAAAACAGCAACGTCATCAGCGTATGCCACAACACGAACCTTTTCTTTGTGCAGTCGATATCCTGTAAGATGCTGGTTTTTGATGGTACCAGAGTGCTTGGACTCTGATGATACTTGAACAGAATGGTTCACTATAGATGCAAAACAACAATGATTAAAAAGGGCATCCTTGGCGCACAGACCGTTCCACGTTATTTCTGTTTCTAACCTTTTTGTTCATAATGAGGCGTGTTGTGCGTGCACTGTAAGCCATTTTCACTCCATTGTGAATTATCGTTGCAACATTGACTTGCTCTATTAAAGACGGAAGAATATTGTGAAGGACATGGTCGCAAGCTTTTTCAAGTCCCCTTGCATCATTGCAAAATGTGCCTGCGTAGCATCACATGTTTCTAGAACACTGCACGCCTTCTGTATGTTTGAAACAATTGTGTGTCCTTCAATACCGCAGGCCTGATGACTGCTCAAGATATCTCTCATCACACATTGAAGCCTTTTTGCCAATACTTTCATAAAGATTTAATAATCAACATTCGTTAGACAAATTGGACGATAGGATTTAACTTGCCTCGACATGGTTGGATAATCTGATTTAGGTATGAATACTGTATGGAAGGATTAAAATTAATGTGGAAGGAGTTTCATGTCATCTATATGCTTAATTAAAACGTTTCTTAAAGTGGGTGCTATAGCTCGCTTTTTAGGCTTTTCTAAAACGCAGCTTGGGGTTTGCTGGGTTAAAAAGCAGAACTTGATATCAACAAGCGTGTAGTTTGCGAAAGGTGCGGGAGGGGGGCCTTTAACGGACCCTTTAACACTGTTGCGTCATACCCTTAAGGAGAACGTAGTTGTTCTATTAAAGTTTTTCCTCTTCTTTGGCACTAGATGCACAATCACACACGCATACATACTGAGCGCTTACGCATGGTCAGCTCCTCTTGCTGTGCTGCTGGTTTACGCCGCGTTGTATCTCTGCCACAAGTAACAGCTCCTTTTTTGCATGCTTGTAAAGCACGTAAGGCGCCATCGTACGCATACAAGCGGGCGCAACTGGTTCCTTTTCACCTCCCCTGGGGTAATGGTTTTGACCAGCACGTATTCGACAACCAAAGCTATGGGTGGTTTTTAGGCAGAAGCTGTCACAGTCTGAACGCAGCCTCCGGGCAGTGGTGTGCGACGCTCGCGGCCGCCAGAAGAGGAAACGATCGGGTGCGAGGTAAGGCGAGGACGAGCGATCGGCCGCGCATGCAGTCTCTGCACCGCCTCTTTTGGTTGTTACTTTCGCACCGGAGCGTGAATTACGAGCTTGCTCTCTGCATCAGCGCAGTGTGCTGTTTCCGACCCGCCGTTCCTGGCCGTTTCACAAATTTTGTGCAGCACAGGTCGTGACAAAGGCCTTTCGCGTAAGGCAGAAAACGGAATGCACATAAAAGCTATATCGGCCTGTCACCATCGGGAATCTTTGTTACAGACCTCTGCATAGATGCAAGAGTGGCATAGAGCGGGGTTAGGCGCATTCTCCTTACACTTGTTACGGTCACTCGATGTCTTCTAATCGCTAGGCGAAAACAACAACAACAACAATATAGTATCCTGTTGAACTGATCCCAAGCGCGCGATTATCTATAGGTACTAAGTAGCCATCGGGTGACTGCATCTGCTTAAGCGTGAGACAGTTGTGGGAAAGAGTTTTCTGGATATATTCTATGCACACAACAAGCGACAAGCAATTGCCGAGCCGAGCACTGCGCAATAGGAGAGGGTGCGTCCCTGCTTTTAGTGGCAGTAGAATGGCTCTGCGCGACACAAAGTATTGCCGCTTTCAATCGCTGCCGGCAGATCCAGTTTGGGAGAGGCGGCAAGTCGTGCTCTGCCTGTATACAGGCGTTTTCGCGGATGGCAGTTTTCCCGCGGACAGGTTATAAGAAGCCGTGTTGACGCTGCTAACGCTCTTCTACTCGCCGTGTCACCGCAAGTGTTGCTTGTTACCGAACCACTTCCTCTTACCACGTCAGGGGCTGTTAGGCGTTCAGTGAGAAACAGTGATGAGCGCGGCT
>JAJIZL010028033.1:23559-59007 GCA_023969395.1 Amblyomma maculatum | reverse complement strand
ATGAGAAAAATTAACGCAGAATGCTATGTGTTTATTTGCTTTTCCGGCATGCCTCTTGTTTGTGAGGTGCGGGCAGCAGCAGATTTTTGTAGACACCACGCGAAGGTAAAACAATGGGTACTGCAACGGATTTGCTAGAGTACATGTCATATTTCTGGGCGTGCGAAGGAAATTGGAAAACCCACACCCGCACTACTTCTGCGCACAAAGGTACCATGCAGTTACCCGGACCATTAGCCCAACTTGTGGACGCTGTGATTGACCCTGTCATCACGAAATGTTCACAACAGTCTTGCCGTCCGAAACTTCACTTTCGACGATTTTACAAGCAGCAAAAAACTTCAAAGAAACGTTACTTGAGGCGCGGGGGCCTCAAGTAAAGTGACATCCTTCGAATTGCACAGTCGATATTAATTATCAGTGCGAGGTTTCATGATTCCTATCAACCGCTGAAACGAAGCGAGCTTAATCGTGAGGCATCCTGTAGCAATCGGTGTTCAAGACAGCCATCGGACTGCCCCCGTACGCCTCGACAAACCGCCTGCTCCAGCTCGGGCCTGCGCAACACGGCAGAAGGGCTCATGGAAACATATAGAGGACCGGCCACCGCATGTGCTTTCGAGACACCAGAATGCACCGGGCCATTATGCGCCGACTAGGCTACCTAGAGCCGACCACTTCGTTGCAGGAAAAGTATACCATGCCATCCTGCCCAAACTGGCGGCTAAGACTACGTTTGCGTCAGTCCCGAAAAACCTGCACCCTGAGCTCCACGCTGTCCGTAGGACAGCTAGAGTCGAGGAACTCGAACGCCGATACCGCCGTGACCAATACGTCCTTTATGCCGACGTGGCGAAATATCCACCGGCACAGACCTTATGGGACTAGGGCGATTACACACGTTCACGGTTCAGTTAGAATTACGGGCTCCATTCGGGGCACCAGCTCGAGAAAGACGGCTGAGGGGACCACCATATCGGTAGCACTCTCTTTCAAACACCACATGGTCGCACGTGACGAACACCGCACCAGTCTGACATACACATACAGATTCACAAGCTGAGTGCTGTGCCTTCTCGAAGAATGTGCTATCTTTACAGGTTGCGCGCGTGCTCCCACCAATATACCCGGACACGTTCCTTATAATTGTTTGGACCCCTGGTCATGCCTCCCTCCCTGACATCGACACTGCGCACGCGCTCACCCCAGCAGCGGGCGCGAAAGCATAATCAGAAGATGCCTGTTCAGCTCTGCACTACCCATGTCACACAACATCAGCGCACACAAAAAGAACAGTGCCACTACCGCACCCATCACTCACCAAGGTCGAAGCTGTGGCCAACGTTAGCTGTGGCATGGCACCGTGAATCACAAATACTTGTTCTTCCCAACCCGCTAACCAGAGAAATGCACAAGCTGTCAACAAATCCGACATACACTACACCATTCCGTTTGGTCCTGCACAGAACCATATGCGAAGGTGTCCCCCATAACTCTCCCCATTTCCTCCTCTTGGAAAGGTACGCTGTTCCGGCAGGAGCCGACTGACCAAAGCCGCCTGATCGAGCGGGTCGAGAGAATAGCTGTGGCTAACAAGACTGTGAACTGAGAGCTCACATTTCATCCTGAGACCGCTCTGACCAGCATCAGCTCACAAGAAGAGCGACAGCTGCTCTGGTGGACCTGCAGGATAGCGGTGGCACATGGTGTCCTGGACTGAGGGCATCCTCTCAGGAAGATAAATGTACAAGAAAAAATAGTTTTTCCTCCTCATCATCATCTTCTGTCAATTATTGAGGTTCACTGAAGGTGAAAAGTATCGATGGCTGTTAATTCGAAAACATTATATGTATCACTAAGAGAAAAGCTTACGGGAGTTCGGGCCCGTGAAATGGTCATAAAAACCCCATATATGACAGCAAAATGAACCGCGTCATCAAGCGGCCGTACGAAGCACGTAGCAAACCAAGCATCCATGACGCATAACTGGATGCATGTAGACCCATCCGCGACCGAGGTAACCATCACTTCAGACATTCCTATTCACGCCCTACTCGCCACTGTCCGACCTCTATGCGGTGCCAGTTCTCCCGTGATTCGTATCAGATTTGCGCAAGTGAACAATGGAGAAGCCGCCCTTCCTCAGTTTTGGAGAGCACAGATCCTCATCTCCACTCAGAGGCTCAAAGAGAAGAAGACAAGGTGGGGCCTCCTCGCGAAGAGCTCAATTAAGGTCATTCGCCAACATCCGGCGAACTCCCTCGGGAGTTGCAGCCCAGAGAGTAGAGTTTCCGCTGTAGTACTCCTTCGTTGAGAATGTTCAAAATTTCTGCGTACCAGGCAGAGTTTTTTGCAGTGCGCAATGCATAAGGGCTTCTGATATAATTAACAGTTACGATGTAGAAATAAAGAAGCAACTTTTCAGTTTGAAAAATTGCTGGTATGCTTACAGGGCGCTGAATGCTATTTCCGTGCATCAGGAAGTGTTTGCCATTGCCATGCTCACATCATTAATTGAGAATGTCAAGAAACCTTCCATTATTTTATCAGTGTTATAGACACAACTGGATAAAAAGATTTCTCTTTTGTTATGCTTTTAATGCATTGCTAATGCATGTGAAATGTTTTCTTAATTATTATTCCGGATTCTTTTTTAAAGCTGCAGTGCCGGAGTTCTCCCGTACTCTTGATTGATTGTTGCGCCTGTTTCCAATACTGTGAAAGCACTTCGTTGCTACGACGCTCTGACGTGAATTCTTTTCCCTGCCCTATGCTTAGTTACCTCTCCTCTTAAATCTACTAACTCGGGATACAGGTTATCTGCAGCTGCTTCTTTACACACCACTGAGCAGGCATGGGACACGGGATGGCGAACCAAATAATGCACCCGCTAAGCCATTTTAAACGAGCTTCTCCAAATTATGAGCAAATTTTACGACACAAAATGCATCAACCTTTTCATTTATTAACGCGAAAGCATTTCTTGCCCCATGAATGGCGTCATCAGAGCCACTCATCAGAGCTACTCATCAGAGCCACTCATCAGAGCCACTCATCAGAGCCAGACATTAGAGCCAGTTTCAAAGCGTGCTATCAGAGCGTGTTCTCATGAAGTGACGCAAGAAATGAAATCGTGTCTGCTCTAGGAAATGAATCATGATACTTCCGTGTCCAGCTGAGCGCGCTACCCAGCCACTGCTGTATATGCAGACTTCCTGCAAAAGTGTCCGTAATTCTCTTTGTCTAGCGGAAGGGCGCTGAATGGCGTTGAGGGAAACGAACAAATAAATATATTAAATAAAACAAAAATATTAATATGGAAATAAAAATTGTAAGATTGAAAACGAAATAAAAAGATTAAAATAAAAAATAAAGAAAACTGATGGCGCGTCTATAGCATAGCAAAAGCAATAACAACGCTCGCTCTTTCGAATTTCTTCTGTGAAAGTTATGCAGTGATCCTATTTCTTTTGCTTTGTGACGTGAACAACTAGGATCCCAAGCGTACCAAGACTTTGTTGTGTTAGAAAACAGTACTGATATAAACGAACCACATCTTGTTCGGCTTCTTTTGCCTATTAAACTTCCTTCCCAGGAATGAAAGGCTGCGTAACTGGGACTGTAATATATTTAACCTGTAAGCACTAGAAACAAAAACGCAGGACTTGCATGATTCTCGCTGTTCATTCAATTATCTTGCGTGATGCACAGAATTCGAGCACGTGACGACCAACATCTTATATATAACAGAGAAACGCGGGCCAGTTGTGGTTAGTATTAGAATGCATCTTACAACCGCGCTAGAGGAAAACCGACAAATGAGGAAGAAACCAACAGGACGGAGGGCGGTACTTCAACTGAGTTTTATTACCAAGAGGCGTCGCATTTATACAATCGTCGCCATCACACAAGAACCTATAACAACAACCATCACAAAACACTGACACGGTGGCATGTGTGGGACAGCTTTCCATCAGGATCGTTGAACTCCATATCGTGTAAGGCGACCTAGGTTTTTGTGTCAGCCAGATTCCTTCTTAATTCAATATGCTTTGTATACTTCTCAATTTGGACGCGAAGATCGGGATTGTTGTTGCGCGGAATCCAGGCGTACAACCACGGCAGTGGCGACAATGGCCGGCCACTTGCCCACCCCCGTCAATGCGGCTACTCCTGCGTGGTACTCCTGAAGTTTGACATTCATGCAACGTCCGGTTTTTCCAATCATGTTCTTGCTAGATTGCAGGCATATCCGGTGAAGAACCTTACTCTTGCACGGGATAAACCTGTCAACGTGCGTGATGCTGTATTCCTTCTTGTGCTTTCCCTGCACCATATTGCACAGGCAAGCCAGTTTTTTAAGTGCAGAAACGACCACCGGGATGTCATCTTTCTGAGGCACTTTTTTAGGAGATGGGCGATTCAAAGTTAATACAGAATAGCAACGGGTCTTGCCCGTTGCCTTTACTGCGGCTGTGCTCGTGTACAGTTCAGTTCAGTTCAGTCGTGTCCGACTCTTGGTGACCCTATGGACCATGTCACGCCACGCTTTCCGGTCCCTCACTATCTTCCTAACATCACATAACTTCATCTGCAGCGCCTCGAGGATGCCATCTAACCACCGCGTTCGCTGCCTACCCCTTCTCCGGCGACCCTTTCCCAACATCAAATCTTTCTCCAGCGACTCCTCTCTTCTCATCAGATGACCAAAGTAGCTGAGCTTTAACTTTAGAATTTGACCCTCCAATGAGCAGTCAGGGCTTATGGTCGACAATATCGACTGATTTGATCTTCTGGCAGTCAAAGGAACTCCCAAGAGTCTCCGCCAGCACCACAATTCAAACGCGTCAATTCTTCGGCGGTCAGCCTTCTTCGCAGTCCAACTCTCGCATCCATAAATCACAACGGGAAAGACCATAGCATGAGTTATACGGACCTTGGTTGGCAGACTAATGCCTCTGCTCTTTACTAGGCGGTCAAGGCTAGCCATGGCTCTCTTTCCCAGAAGCAGGCGTCGCCTAATTTCATGGCTGCAGTCTCCTTCCGAGGTAATCTTGGAGCCCAAGAACAGAAAATCTGTCACAGCTTCCACTTCTTGTCCCTTGATGCTCCAGGACTTGATAGGGAAAGACGCCATGATCTTTGTCTTTTTAATGTTCAGTTTAAGCCCAAACTTCTCACTCTCTTCTTGTACGCGTATCTGAAGTCTCTTTCTTTCTACCAGTCCCAAACAGTTGCGCCGATGTGGCAGTGATCCGTTCCGCCATCGGACAACAAGTCCGCCTCGCGCGGCAAAAGCCCCCCTTTTTTTTTTCTTCTTGAACCAACATTTTGGTTCATGGCCCCATTTCCCAAGCATTTCACCCCAGAAGAGCCAGAAGAGCATTTCACCCCAGAAGGGGATCGAACCCCGTACCTCCCTAATGCGAGGCGGATGCTCTACCACAAGGCCACCGCTTCGGTAAAAAAGGGCCACATAAGGCTTTTTGCCGCGCGAGGCGGACTTATTGTTGTCCGATGGCGGAACGGACCACTGCCACATCGGCGCAACTATTTAGGCCGTGACACCTTTTCCCAGGCATTTCACCACAGTAGAGCCGAGCACCAGGCCGGGGGAAAGCTTGTACCCATTGAAAAACCGGTGGGTAACCGACGGCACCAGGGATCGAACCTGGTATACCTCCCGAATGCGAGGCGGATGCTAGAGCCTTGGCCTAGTGGTTAGAGCGCCCGTCTCGGCTGAGGGAGGTGGTTAGTTGGAAACCCACCGCCGGACACCCACCGGTAATAATGGGTACAAGCATCCCCCGGCCTGGCGCTCGGCTTTTCTAGGGGTGTGCGTTTGGGAGAAGCTCCGTAAACCTCGCTGCGCACCCCTCCTCCGTAGTGGGCCCAAATCCAGTTTCGAACCTCGCAGCCTGCAAAGGTGGTTTAGTTTGTCTTGCAAAGGTACTTCCTTTGAGCCTCACCTGAAGTGCTCCCTTCGAGCCTTAGCTGCAGCAGTCCTAAAAAAAATGGCAGAAAGTTTCACTTTCTTCCGTTAAAGTAGTATCATCCGCATATCTAAGGTTGTTGATATGTGTTCCAGCAATCTTCACTCCAGCTGAAGACTCGTCCAGACCGGCCTTCTTCATGATGCACTCTGCATATAGGTTAAATAGGCAGGGCGACAGTATGCAGCCTTGCCTCACTCCTTTCTCAATCGGAAACCAATCAGTAAGGCCATGCCCAGTTCTGACTGTGGCCTCTTGCCCTTCATGCAAGTTCCCGAGGAGACAGATGAGGTGAATTGGAACTCCCATCTCTTGGAGAGCTTGCCACAATCTGCTGTGATCTACGCAGTCAAACGCTTTCGCATAATAAATAAAGCAGAAGTAGACGACTTTCTGGAACTCTCTTGCTTTTTCCATGATCCAGCGAAGGTTGGCAATTTGGTCTCTAGTTCCTCTGCCCTAGCGAAACCCAGCTTGCACGTCCGGAAGCTCCTGATCCACATTCTGCTGAAGCCTACCTTGGAGGATTTCCAACATCACCTTGCTAGCATGCGAAATAAGCGCGATCGTGCGGTAGTTGGAACAATCTTTGGCACTGCCTTTCTTTGGAATGGGGATGTAAACTGACCTCCTCCAATCCTGTGGCCACTGCAGGGTTGTCCAAATCTTCTGACATAATGTATGCAGAATGTTAACAGCGTCATGGTTGAGGTTTTGAAGCAACTCAGCTGGAATGCCATCAATTCCGCTAGCTTTGTTCTTAGCAAGGCTGGCTAAGGACCATTCAACTTCACTCTTCAGAATGCCCGGCTCGAGATCAGTAATCACAACCGCCTTATGTTGGGTTTGCACATCTGGGTCCTTCTGTTACAGTTCTTCTGTGTATTCCTGCCACCTATTTTTTATCTCTGAGGCTTCAGTGAGGTCCTTGCCTTGTTTATCCTTTATCACGCCCAGCTTAGCACAGAAGCTTCCTTTGATATCTTTGATTGTCTTATACAGAGCTCTTGTGTTCCTTAATTGGCTGTTGTCTTCAACTGCTTGGCACTGTATGTTCAAGAAGGCATTCTTATCTCTCCTTGCTATTTTCTGAAAATCAGCATTGAGAACCTTGTATCTTTCTCTTTCCCCCATAACTTTTGCCATCCTCCTTTCCTCAGCTATATTTGCAAAGCCTGTTCAGATAACCAGTTTTCTTTCTTGCATTTCGTTTGCTTTGGAACTACCTTAGTAGCAACTTCTCTTATTATATCACGAACATCAGTCCACATCTCTTCAGGCTCTCTGTCTTCTAGATCTAATTCTTGAAATCGATTCCTCACTTCCACAGCATATTCTGATGGAATTTGATCCAGATCATACCTGAAAGGCCTTCTAGTTTTCTGCGTTTTCCTCAATCGAAGCTTAAATTTGGCAACAAGAAGCTAATGATCTGTGCCACAATTGGCCCCAGGCCTTGTTTTTACTGCTTGTATAGCGTTTCTCCATCTAGGCCGGCAAAGAATATAATCAATCTGATTCCTGTACAGACCGTCCGGTGAAGTCCATGTGTACAGGCGCCTCTTGTGGTGTTGAAAATGAGAATTCGCTATGGTCAGGTTGTTTTCTTGACAAAACTGTACTAGCCTCTGCCCAGCTTCATTTGGCTCACCAAGACCAAACTTGCCTGTAATTCCGGATATTTCTTCACTTCCTACCTTAGCATTCCAGTCTCCTATGTGAAAAAGGACATGTGATGATGGAGTGCGGTCTAAAAGGCATTGCAGGTTAGAATAAAATCTCACAACGTAAGCTTCTTCAGCAGTAGTGGTTGGTGCATAGACTTGGATAACTGTTATGTTGAAAGGGGGACCTTGAATCCGAAGTGAAATCATTCGGTGTTGTACTCTAGCACTGCTTTGCCCATTCTTCAGTTTACTATGAGAGCGACCCCATTCCTTCTCCCGGATTCGTGCCTACAATAAAAGAATTAAATTCTCCCATTCCGGTCCACTTGAGCTCGCTGATACCCAAGATATCAATGTTCAATCTGTCCATTTCTCGCTTGACGATATCCAGTTTACCTTGCGTCGTAGATCTTACATTCCATGTTGCTATGTGATATATCTCGTTGCAACATCGGACTTTCCGGTCGCTCCCCGACACATCCACCACTCAGCGTCCTTTTGGCTTTAGCCCACCCGCTTCATTCGTCCTGGAGCTACTAGGAATCGCCTTTTGTTCATCCCCAGTAATACGTGGGATGTCTTCCAACCTGGGTGGCGCATCTTTCGGCGCCATGTCATTAATACTATTGTGACTGGTCATAGGGTTTTCTTGGCAGGAAATACTGGAGTGGGTTGCCATTACCTTCTCTAGTGAATCACATTTTGTCAGAACTCTCTGCCGTGACCTGTCTATCTTGGGTGGCCCTACACAGCAGAGCTCACGACTTCATCGAGTTTCGCAAGCCCCTCCGCCACGACAAGTCAGTGATCCTCACACACCCTTATAGCTTCCTTGCCAAGAACCTCTAAAATTAAGCAGATCAGCTCATAGGGAAAACCTGCTGTGGACAGTGTTTGCAGCTGTAAGCCCACGCTATGTGGTACTTCAGGTATGCAGGACTTGTCAAGAGCAGCGCGCCGGCAGGTTGTAGCAATATTGCTCTCAACTAGCTTGGAATGAGCGCGGTGGCCTAAAAGGCCTTTTTTCTGAGCGAGGCTGATACCTCGAGCATGCTTCGGTTTCGCGAACAACAATGCATATATCCAAGAACTGCAAGGATTCCTACGCTGAGAAGCCCGAGCCGAAAGCGCACTCAATAAAGATTTCTGAAACCTGGTTTACAGCCGTCATATCCCCATTATGTGTGACCGCTTTCAAGAAAATGGTGCAATAATCTGCATACCTAAAATAATGGCTGCGGCTTAGCTCGGCTAAGCCCAGTTATACAAGTGTAAGCTTTGTTGTGCTTTGTTATCTTGTGTTGCTAAGCCAGGTTAGACTCTTGTAGGTAACCTAGTTTACTGAGCGGGAACTGATTAAGCATGGTCAAATACAGTTTGCCACATTTTAATTCCTCCAAGACTGTCTGCGAGCGTCAAGGATACGCAACCGAAGCGCTGGTTCTAGCGCCTGATTCTTCCATGGCTGTCTGCGAACTTAAGGACACCACAGACGGGTTTAGACCACACGAAGGTGTCGAGAACATTTTGAAGGGCAAGTCCCAGGAGGCGAGCCAGATAGCCAACGATGGCGGTGGAGAGAAAGGGCATAGGAAGGGACTGGAAAGGCTGTGTGGCATCGTGTAAGGCGATGTTGTATGTTTGTGGAGATATATACCGTTACGGATAAAGTTTGCCAGGTGTATGGAGAAGGAGAAGAAGCAGCAGGCTGTTCAGTTCCTGGGCCCCGCTTTTGCTGGACGAGTTAAACCCGGAAACCCGAGCGTTCCCGGCAAGCGGTAACCGTCGATGCCGCCGCCTCGCGGCGAAGGCGTGGCGCCAACGGCCGGCACTTGTGGCTGGAGCGACAACACCATTCTTCATTGCTGCGTTCTCCAACAGCGCATCCACACCGCCATCCGAGACGGGTATACAAAGGTTGGGACGATGTTTGCCGTTGTGGCAGAAGCGGTAGAACACATCCCCCTCTCCCTTCGTCTTAGACCTACGAAATTCGGATATGTGCCCGAGCTGCAATCGCTTCCCGGCATGAAATGCTTGAGGCTCAAGACGGCTGCGCGTGTGTTCGTGTGATAACAACAAATTCTGAAGAGCCCCCAGCAACGGCCTTGGACCTATCCGCCTTTTCGACTGTTCGCGCTGCGCGCTCTGCGCGCTCGACTTTCAAAGAAGGAGCACGTCGCACCTGAGGTCAAATGTGGTCCGATGGTCACCTTGGATCTTGCTAGGCCAGTAAAACTTTCGCTTTAAAATTTGGGTTTGTCAAGGTATTCGGCAATTCGCATATCATAGTATGATAAAAATATATCTCTTAACAAAGGGGCGAGACAAGATCTAATGCACACGCCACGCTTTTGAATGTAATTTCTTGTGTCAAAATTAACAATAGTCGAGATAAGGTATAATTGAAACAATTCAAAGAAGGCACACTTAATCCACATGCATTGTGAAAACCCGCTGGGCCATTGTCATCAATGGCATCTTTAAGAGCTCAAAAGAGTTTGTACTGGGGTATTGAATAAAACAGGTCAGTAACTTTATACAAAATTTCTTATGGTCAGCAACAGAAAATTATTTGTCCGGTTATAGATATTTCGCCCAAATATGTATAGCCGTTCTTATGGCAGTCTTTAGGTTTCGCTATAGTTTGTGCTATACGTTTTTGATATCTTATTCTGTGGACATGTGGTCCCCTATTTACTGCAGCACTTTCTATGGTCAGGTATAAACCTTTTCTTATGGTCAGCTATAGAAAATCCTTTGTATCATCGGCAATAAAACTTTGGCCCAAACATTTATAGCTGCTTCTATAGCAGTCTATAGTTTTGCTATAGTCTGTCCTATATAGATTTTAGCCTATTCTATGGACTTATGATTGCCCATGTACTGCAACTCTTGTGCATTTTATATGGTCAGGTATAATTTTTTTCCTTATGGTAAGCTATATAAAATGCGTTGTATGGTCGGCTATAAGCATTTGACCCAACTGATATCTATAGCCATTTCTATCACAGTGTTGAGCTCTTGTATAGTGTGTGCTATAGAAATGTTTATACTATGTGACTGCAGTCTATGCACTGCAGCTATAAACGTTTAATAACGTTTGTATAGCTGGCTTACGGATCTATCCACTCATGCAGGAAACGAGCTATCCCTCTTGAGGCGTTTATTTTCAACTCGATGCCTAAATAGCTGAAATCGGCCAGTGGTTACCACGACAAAAAGCATCGTCGGTCTCACCGCAGGCGGACCAGTTGTACCAAAACTGCAACGCAACCCGTTCGTCGTTCAGCATTGCGGTTCATATCTTGCAATTTACCCATATAGCATATATCTGCTACTTAACCTCGAGGTAGCTCGCGAGAGGGATTCGAGCCGACGAGATACGTACTTTGAAATGTGTGTAATCTATGTGCATGAATTTGTGTATGTCTTCTCGAAATTCATAACAAAATTGTGATGCAATCCTTCGTCGCACAAAGTTCGAGGCTAAGTCCCTCTAGGGATTCGAACCGACGATATGTGTACCTTCCTATGCATGCTTTCCCGACTGCCTATAGGCTGCTGAGGAAAGGTGCAGACTGCTGGTCTATATATCTGTTGATATACGCAATATTCTATGGCCAGCTAAAACAGTTGATATGGCTTGCAGTCTTTTGGTTTAGAGGAATTGACGAGGAATAGGCAGATAAAGATAGCTGTATGAATACATGTGTATAGCATCAGGAACACCCCTTTTTCTATAGCTAGCTAAAACTGCTTATATGGCTTGCAGTCTATATCATTATAGCCATTGATTGTCTCTGCAGATTGCTGACGGTAACTGCATGACTACTGGACTATAGCTTCAGGAACAAAAGTTTTCTATAGTAGGTAAAACTATTCATATGGTTTTCAATCTTTAAAGGTATTCACATCTATGTAGATAGCTAAACAACTGTACGAATACCGGCCTATAGCTTCAGGAGCATCCAGTTTTCTATACATAAAACTGTTTATATGGTTTGCAGTCTGTAGCTTTAGAGCCATTTACACCTCTATAACCCGTCGAGGTGGCGCACTGGATACGGAGCTCGACTACTGTGCCCAAGAATGCGGGATCGAATCCCGCGGCTTCGGCGGCCACTTTTCGATGGAGGCGAAAAGCAAGGCGCCCGTGTGCCGTGCGACGTCAGTGCACGTTAAAAAAGACCAAGTGGTCGAAATTTCCGGAGTCCTCCCTTACAGCGTCTCTCATAGCCTGAGTTGCTTTGGAGCGTTAAACCCCACAAACCGAACCAAACGAAACGAAACATCTCCATATGCAGCTAATGACTACTGGTCTATAGCTTCAGGAACGTACACTTCTCTATAGCCAGCTAACACAGCTTATGTGGCTTGCATTCTGTACCTACAGAGGCATTTTAATTTCTATAGACAGCTAAAGATAACTATTAGTACTGATCTATAGCTTCTGGGGCATACTTTTTTTTATAACTAACTAAGTATGGCTCGCAGCCTTTAGCTTTAAGGGCATTTACAGCTCTACAGGCAGCTAAAGGTAAATAAATGTATTATGACTGCTGTTGTGTAGTTTTAGGAACATACAGTTTTCTATGGTTAGCTAAAACTGATTGTATGGCTTGCAGTATAGCCATTTCCATCTCTATAGGCAGCTAAAGATGACTGTATGGCTGTAGGTTTATAGCTTCAGAAATGTAGAGTTTTCTATAGCTAGCTAAGGAGATTTTGTATGGTTCAGAACTTATAGCCAATGTGGTGTGGAATTTTCTATAGCTGCGTATGCATATTCTAATCACACTTTGCTGCTGTCTATAAAGTATATAGATGGACATAGCTGACCATAATTTTTTTTCCATTTTTGTATGGGCTATGAACAAGGAAACAATGAAGCATTCGAGATTTCATGTCCATGAAGAAATATGATGTTTCCCTGAATTCTTTATCATTAGCGGGTACGCAATTTTAAACATACGAAAATTCTTTTGAGGAAACTTAAGAGACTGCCCCCCCCCCCCCCCCCTGCACCTATCGCGCTATGAAACAATGGCACGAAAGGGAACACCTTGTTTATGGGTTTCGCTGAAAGGAAATGATAAATGATCCGCTTTTAGTACTTTTGAATGTTTTCCTGAGGTTTGTCAGGCTACACCTCTTGCAGAAAGCCAATCCTGTTTTTTCTTGTTTTTTTTTTTTTTTTTTGAACACAGCTTCTTGCGCTTTTTTTACGATAAAGCGAATTAGGTACGACAGGGAATCTACCCTTTGCCAGAAATTATGAAGTCAAGGTATTCGTGCTTAAGGTACTGGATGGTTTCTTTGGAGCGTAGTTTTTCTTTTTTTTTGACCCGCTTCGCTGCAAGACTATTAACGCCTTACGAAATCCAACTGTCTTACAGCACTACCTGATTGGTCAAAGGGCCGAAAAATGTTAGTCCTCAGTCAGGAACAGTTTTCTGTTCGTACAATGTGCCAAAAATCCTTTACAACTATAGTGTCAAAAGGTCGCAAGTTCTACACTGAGCCTAAGGATTCACCATTTATGCTCTTGTCTCTATAGTTAAGGATATAGTTAAGGAAGATGAAAAGGGCTGGTGCAGACTGTCTTTCCTCAATATAGCGCAGAGAAAGCACAATCAGGAATGCAGCATCAAGCACGTTGGCAGGTTCATCCCGTGCAAGAGTGGGGCCGTTTACCGGATACCTCTGTCCTGTGGCAAAAGCTACATTGGACAATACGGATGTTGCATAAACGCCAGACTTCAGCAGCACCATGCAGGAGTAGGCGCATTGGCTGGGGGTGGGCAAGTGGCCGACCATTGTCGCCACTGCCGTGGTTGCACGCCTTGGTTCCGCGAAACGACAATCCTGATCAAGTTCGCGTTCAAACTGAGGAGTATACAACGCATATTGCATTAAGAAGGAATCCGGTTGTGTCAGAAAAACCTAGGCCGCCTTATCCGATGAGGAGTTCAACTATCCTGACGGAAAGCTGTCCCAAAGACGCCAGCGTGTCATTGTTTTGTGATGGTTGTTGTTAGCTTCTTGTGTGATTGCGATGATTGTTTAAATGCGACGCATATGTGTAATAAAACCCAGTTGAAGTTTCGCGCTCCGTTCTGTTGGTTTATTCCTTGTCCATTGTCCTTTCGCGTGGTTGTAATACGCATTCCAATAACATAATTGGTTGGTTGGTCTCCTGTATACTAACAAAGTATGAGATGCTCCTCTTTTTTCTCCGTGAATGAATGAACAGACTTGACTTGCATGCCGTTTAAGAAAACTGAACGTTTCATGAGATATTCAATGCACTCACCATTTTTTTTTTAATATGGTAATTTTGTTCGCTAGGCTATAAGGGTATCACGCTTCTCCTGGTTGACATTATTCACGCCCTCTTTTTTTTTATATTTGCATAGATGGTTGCGTGTGGACTACCATTTAAAATTCGATGTCACTCAATAATTTAGGGCAGGAAAGCATACGCATAAATAAATATAGGAGCTTTGGCTTTACGATGTCTAACGCCCCAAAATGACTCAGGCTATGAGGGACTCCGTGGTGGAGAGCTCAGGAAATTTCAGCAACCTGGTGCTCTTTAACGTGCACTGATATCACACAATACACAGGTGAAAGTATCGAAAAGCAGCCGGAAAGTCCGGGATCGAATCCGAGCCCTTGGTATCAACAGTCAAGTGCCTTAGCCACTGAACAATAAATATAGTTCGCTCGTGCAGAGCATATGTTTAGGAAAGAAATATGGCAATTAACCAACCTCCGCTATCTGTCCTGGAATGTAACAGAGTTTGACAAACAGCCCAAAATTTGTTTTTACTCTTCCCATCTAAGTTTCTTCCATCAAGCAATACAGAACATAATTAAGTCAAATTGTTGCAACAAAATACTGCTGCTCTGTGATAAACGAGCGCTTAAATGACGGGCAAGAGACACCCTTGCAGTAATGAATAATTTGGTCTACTTTTGCACTTCGAAGCGGAGGAACCATTGAAATGTGATTTTTTTTTTTAATGTGAACTTTGTTTTGTGAGCCTTAAGCAGCCCCATGCATACAAAGAAAACTGAAGGCAGAAACTAGGCGAGGCTTTTTTTTTTTTTTTTTTTTTGCCAGTAATTTGTGATTGCGGTCAAAAATGCATCTTTGTAAGTAATCGTGGCTGCATCTTGGCTGCAAGTTTCGAGACACTTAGGACCAATTACGTGTCTGAAAGCTCTCGAGCAGCGACATTGGTTCGAAAACGCGCGAAAAGGGAACAAATCTGGCGTTTCAGTGTGGTCGGTTATCGATGTCTTATGAATGGCACGCCAGAGGCGATACGGGGGAAAAGTCCTGACACAGGAGTATCTGTTGTGTCCGCCGTTGACACACTCGCCACTTTAGTGGCTTGACAACCGATGGCAACTATGTGATGCTTGCGAGGGACTTGAACCCACGAACTGCTCTGGGACTCGAGCCTACGACCTCATGCACAACACCAGGGTTGCCGTCACGCAAGCGAGGGACTTGTAAGGCGAAATAAAGGGAGTTTTTATATGCGCCGGCTGCAGTGTGGCCATACATTACCCGTTGTATGCTCTACGTATGCATGTCTTATGTTATGCGTTATATATGCTTTATGTTATGCGTTTATAAGTTGCTTATTCTTGCCGGATGAAAATACAACTCGGACAGCAAAGTCCGTGACTGCAGCTCAGGTAACCTCTGAAACGTTTTTAGGTGGCCTTCTAAGCAGTATATGTGTCAGATAATTCCAAGCTTTAAACAAAGAACTACGGAGGGAACACCTATATGTCTTTCCCTACTCCAGGTGTGTTCTATTCAGACAGTTTCACACCTTGTATGACGTGTGATGGAGCTCATTGAGACCATGAATGTCATTGAATATGAAGCGTTTAAATTTTGTGGAGATAATCGCTTTCGGAGCAGAGTTAGCAATGAACTCGATGACAATAAAATATCTGAACTTGTTCCCGGGAGGTGTGAAATAATGCTCGAGAGGGCAGCAATAAGAAGAGAAGTATATGTTCGTCAGTTCTACATAGTCAGCCTTGAATAAAATTTATGCTTCGATTTTGTCCTCTACGAGCCGCACAAGGTGTCAGAGAGTTTCAATGTGAAATAAGTGCAGAGGTTTAATGGAAATGAACTGTTTATCCCTATATATTTTTGCAGGTGCTGTGTTTTTTGTCACGGGTGAAACTAGAGGAGCAGCAACAGCCGGTTAAGCAGCCTGCGGTCACCAACGCACTTCTTTCTCTTCGTCTTCTCACGAGGGACTACATCATTAGCAAGAACGGATGTCACCAGACCGTTTTACAATACATGTGGCATTCTTTGTGCTATCTTTGTGCCATTCCACTTTGATATTCCTTCATCCCGAGCTTACAAGAGCCCCACTAGTCTTCTTTACAAAGAATGCTGATTCCATATTCACTTCACATTTTTTTTGTTTGGGAGATAGTTATCGTTCTCTATAGTACGCAGCCGGTGTGGGAGTGAAAAGTGAGGAAATTCGGCAGCTAACCGCGCGATCAAGAACAGATGACCGAGAGACAGAGCACAAAGAGATGAGTACATTTTATTTTTGCTGTCGCTGTTCATCTTGCCGCCGTAAAGGCGTCAATAGCTTGGCTTAATGCACGCACGTAATGCTCCAAATATATATGATGTCACGAGCACTGGCATGTCATTAGTTTGCTTAATTTTACAGGTAAACAAGCGACTGGCCCAAAAAAGCAGGTATAAATATTGAAGAAATGATTCCCAGATTATTGTGGAAATGCGCATCTATTCAAGCAGCCCTTTTATGGCGCCTAGTGCATGGGTGGGGACTGGGACAAATATTCCTCAGGCGAACTTCGCTGTAGGCCAACTGGTGCTTGTCACAAGCAGAGTATGCGCTATTCTTTTTATGTTGTTTTCCCCAGTGTAACGCAAATTAAATGCGCAGTGTGCTCTGAGACGTACCCTATATGTACTTCGAGAACACCGAATAATTGAAAACCAGGCATTTTGAAGTCATCACTACCTCTGTTTAAAGGGAAGGGGCTGAAACGGAGGAGTAGTTTCACCTTTGCACGTACAAAAACATCAACACCATGAATAATTACCTGACCAACCTGTCTTTCTTGCTCATGACTGAGTTCAACCTAGGATCCCCCACAGACATTTAAATAAACTTGCACATGTACAAAACCGTCAACACCATCAATTTATCCCTGGCCAAACTGTCATTAATGCTCATGGCTGTGTTCAGCCTAGGAATCCCCACACATCTGTACACTACCTCTTTTTAGCCAGATCTAGAGTGTGTGCACGCTCAACTGACGGCGGGAGCGCCAGGAATTCTAATATATAAAATAATTCGCGGAAAATATCTAAGAAGCAATGCGCATGCACCCACGCACCAAGGGAGCCAGCCTGCGTGCCTACCGTCTCCGGCAGTGGCATGAAGGAAGCTGCAACAACAACAGTGGAGGTTCGTGCAGCTCGTACGCGTTAATGCGGCTTGAAACGAAACAGGCCAAATCAAGTAAGCGATTGATGCCTTTTATGCACTGCTGTGGGCGATGCAGTTTCACCACTGAGCGCATGCGAAGCGTTTGTCTCCAGACAAGCGCACTTCGTGCCGTCTTTAGTGGCAATTCTGCAGCAGCGGTGTGTGCGGCATCAGTGTCAAACGTCTTCTTAAAGCACGGCGGAACTCTCCAGTAGTCACCAAGAATACACGTGGCTCTACGAGAGCATGCGTTGACGGGAAAGTTACAGCGCCACCTGTGTCTCAAGTCACCGCGGACACTTCCACACGCATCCCAGCCCAGGTGATCCCGCAGAGCCTGTGGCCCCGGGCGGGATCTTGGCCTTTCAGGTGCTTCCGTCTTCAGCCACCTCGGTGTCTTCAGCCTCGGTGGCCTCGACCTGACGCGAACCGGCCTCGGGCACCGCCGGCTCCTCGTTGCCCCTCCGTCGCCTGCGTCGGGCGTGGTGCCTCTTGTGCTTCTTCTGGTGGGCACCGTTCACGTCCGTCCTGCATGTCCACAAGGCGTGAGCTTTACGGCACACTTCGGCCTGCCCGTTGCACCACACACTAGCGTACGCGTATTGTCTCTGGCAATCTGACGCGCTCGAAAAACATTGCCTTAAGGCTTTCCCTTACATCGGACGATGTTATCACCCCTTATTTTCTTCCTTAAAAATTCAACGAAAGAATCAAAGCGCTCCATCTATCGCACCATGAAACCATAAAAACATGCGAAGGGGAAATACTTTCAATTTTCAGGATAAAAATTCCTGCCTACGATTGACGAAGCACTCTACATTAGAAAAGACAAAGTCATAACTGAATTTGCAGCAACCACCTGTCCCTAAAAGGGCTACTTGTTGCTCCCGTAGAGGCTATAGACCTTTTCGAAATTGGCCAAGGAGCACTGTCATATTGGAGACTGGGCTGTGCTCATAACACAGGAAAAAGCTGTGGATTCTCCCCCCCACGCCTGCTTCACAGCCCAGTCAAACCGGTTTCATCCAGGGTCGTGAAAAGGTCTATAGTTACAATATATCGTTACCCACGTTTGTCTGCACGGGCTAACCGTTCGTCGCGAGGACAAAGCGGTGCTGTTACTCCCATTTTAGACGGCATTCGATTAATATGTACCGCTTAACACCACTGCATACCGATGAGCTGCTGAACTCATAAAACTCTAGCGATTTTAGCGACTAATCTGACGTTATTTTGAGTGCATATAGTTTCCGCCTCTTAAACTTTACTTACAAGCTCCTCCAAAAGTATATAGCCCCATGACGCTTCATTCACAGCTGTTCAGTGGGGCTCCCTTGCATGTCAGGCAGTCCAAAGCGTGGGATGAATGACGGCACCAAATCATTCCGCTTTCTACAGATTACGGTCGATAGCAATACAAAACGAGGCAAGCTGTAGGACTCAGAAGCAAACCTGCTTGATAATTATTTTGTCAAAGGCTGTGCGTCAGGTCATCCCGAAATATTAGATGCGTAGTTTAGAAGTTACGAATAGAGTGAAAGTGTATTTGGTACAACGGGTTTAACAGTCCCACAGCGGCATCGGCTATGAGCGATGCTTTAGTGGAGGGCTTTGGCAATTTTGAAAACCTTGAGTTTCTTAAACCGCAATGGAATAGTGCAACCCATGGGCGCCTTGCGTTTTACCCCCACCAAAACGAACCCGTATCCTAGAGCTCAGCAGTTGAGCGCCGTATCCACTGAGCCACCACGGCGGGTTCACAGTGAAATAAACTTCCTCTTCTGGCAACGTTGGGCGCATTTTTCTCTTCTCGCCCCCTGAATAGAGGGATATACACTGGGTGCGAAGAAGAAAAGCGCCCCTTCATGATCCATCACATTGGTATCCGTAGCGATTCTTGACTATTTCCTTAAAGTAGAAAGCGTTCAATGTCTAGTGAATTCGGGGTGGCACAGTAACACTAAATAATACCGTCACACGGTCGGCACAAGCAAGCTGTTATCAGCCAGACTGAGAGAGAGCCTCAAAGTCATAATCGCGGGGCTCCCGGGGCCACGTGCTGAATTGATTCAATACGCTGTGCGAGAAGACTTCAACAAGTGCCTTAGTGCCTATGCGACCTGTCCCTCGGTGGTTTGGTTGGCAGTTTCTAGGAACTTTTTAAGCCCCCTTCCCCCCCCCCCCCCCCTTTTCCTCTTCTCAGTTATAGGACAACCTAGAGAAAGACGTACACATGATCCTGCTCAGGTGGCGGCAAGTAGGGCACCGGCGCGTGCATCGGTACTGGCGCGGCAGCGATGGCCACTTTGTTCTGCTGGCGACTGCGCTCGGAGCGCAGCGACTGCGCCAAGAACATGGTACTGAGAAGAAAGGCGACGGCAGCCAGAAAAGCGGCCACGGCCACCAGTGCCCGCAGCAGGAGCCGCCGCGGAGGAGGACCTGGTTCGCCGCTGCCTCCGCCACCGCCTCCAAGAGCGGCCAAAAGAGCGCTGCCCGCGCTCTGTTTAGGACGGCTGCGCACAGGAGAAACACCGGTAGCCTGAAAGGGAGCTCACGCCTCGGTTTCCGCACGCTAGGAGAAACACCGGTAGCCTGAAAGGGAGCTCACGCCTCGGTTTCCGCACACTAGTCGGACAACTAGACGACGCGTACTTTATGGCGCACTGCACATCACACACTGCAGCGCATTAGAATAGACGGGGCTATAGCGCTACGGAAGTGCTTGCCCCGTTTACCCATAGATGTACTGCATGCTCTGTGTAGCGCTATGAAGTCATCTGCCTTAATCATGAGCCAGCTAGCCCCCAAAAAATTCTAATTTGATGGCTAGATGACACGTGGCGTCAAAGGGCGCTTGTTATGTGTGTGGTCACACCAGAGCAAAAAGGGGCTGAAAGTGCTACAGGGGCAAGTCAGTTGAGTACTAACTAAGCTGGAGCAAGAATTAGCCTCTATGTCTTTTTAATCATGTGCGCTGAAACCTCATTACTCGAAGCTTTTGAGTTTTTCGTATATCTTAGCTCATTCTCTCTTTTTTCCACTTACGAATCCTCCTTCGCATTCATGCACTTTGGCACCGGCTTAATCTCTAGTCAATTTGTTCGTATTTAAAATAGTATAAGGCGCAAAAAACAAACACAAAGGTAAGTGACGGGACGAAGCGCCAGTTTAATTTGTGCCCCTATTAACCCACACATACTCATTAGAATGCAGTTGTAAGATTCCACATTATTTGTAAGACCACCTACGATATATATAGACCACCGCAAACACAAACCTGCATGGTTGTGTGGCCAATAAGGCGGCTTGTCTGACTTGGGATCCAAGGGGCCCTGAGGATTCGATTTCCCTCGCCCTCCCATTTAAAAAGATCTAGAAGACCGAGCTGACAGCTCATAAAAAAAAAAAGCCTGACCGTGATTTCTCGTTCACAGCGACGACACAATGGATTTTTTGGACGGGGCCTTTAATGTTATCGTGTTAAAATTATTCGACTCGTTAGTTCACGGCTAGCCTGAAGTGAACTACTGATAAAGCAAGGAATTAACAAAAGCCGAGGTCAAAAGGCAGCATATAACGTGCACAGAACGCAGCCAAAGATTACAGGGGTATATGATCGTAAGGTTTGCTCGCCATCAAGTGCATTTTGAAAGCCTTGGTACGCGATCTTGGTCATTATATCTGCCCTCGCAGCCCCACAGCCAGCCGTTTTCGACGCCCGTCACTAGTAAAGAACGGTATTTTGCTGAATAGTGTACACTCAAATTCGGAAACAGGTTCAACATAGAGCTCATATTCTCACTGCACCTGCTCATCAAGACAGAGTGCGCGTCCCGCGTTGTCATACGCTTAAGAAGGCAAAAACCATGCTACAGTGAGAAAAGGACTGACATAGCGTACCTAACGGGAAGTAGAAGTCGCCCGTTCCTCCCGTACATCACTGGGTATCCGAAACGCAACCCTCGTCGTCCAGAGACTGGCGCTCGCCCGTTCTCGGGGTGCTTGAAGGCCTCAATCAGGGTGCGTGCGAGTCGCTGTCGTCGTAGGTGGCCGTCTTCAGCTTCTTCTGCTGTGTACCTCGAGGTGGACGCCTGCACAGCTTCCGGGCCGTCATCAGAGGGTCCAGCGGGCCCTGAGGCCCCAGCAAGCCCTGAAGATCCAGAGGACAAGGCGGGCACCTGAGCGACGTTATCGGCGGCCATGGCGGCAGCCTGCTTGTCAAAGGCACCGATCCTTGCCTTGGACGGTGCTCGCGGTAGCCATCGTCCTTGTCGTCTTCGAACGGCCGGGCCATAGCAGTGCAGATTTCGTTGCTAATTGTATTCAAAATTTACAATCTTAGAAGACTTCGCTCAGTATATTTTGGTTTTAACTCTACGATCTTGAATCATATATAGTTTTTAAGTCTACCATGGATTTACGAAACTAATACCGTATATTCATTTATTTATTTCCAATAGCTCAAAGACCCCAGGAGTACGGGGTTTTACATAACGTATTTGCAGTGCCTATGGCTACGCTCATTGAACCCTAGCCAATCTCCCCTCATGGGCATGCGCTATGGGCCAATTGGAAGAAGGAGAAGAAAAAGAAACGCAACAACGACTGGGTAACGTCAAAACTGAATCTGAGCTAAGCCAGCAACTCGCCTCACGCTGGACGTGCTTGGGTCATGGTTCGGTTTATAGGACTTGACGTCCCAAAGCGATTCAGGCTATGAGGGACGTCGTAGTGGAGGACGGCGGAAATTTCGACTACCTGGGGCTCTTTAACGCGTACTCCCATCGCACAGCATATGGGCCCCTTTGCTTTCGTATTCATCAAAAAACGGCCGCCGCGGCCGGGATTCATCCCGCTTCCTTGGGTTCAGCAGTCGAACGCCTTAACCGCTGAGCTACCACGGCAGGGAACGGTGGGCATGCCGCTAGGCACCTCAGGCGTTTGCTTGAAGACCGACGTGTTTCCTAGAAGGGCGTAAATAGCATTTGGAAGGTACCAGGTGGGTGTTTCGACCTTTTCGCTGTTTCTGCAGCCTCGCTCTTCAAAGAGCACGCCTTAGTGGTCGGAACAGTCACACGCTCGCTTTTCTGCACTGCCTCCTAGCGCACTGCAGTGGCATGATGTTCTGCAATGACAATCCTTGCTAATAATTGATTATTCGATGTGGTCTTCTTGAGGATGCATTACTCCCATTAACCTTTAATGCATACTATCGCACTCTACATTACTTATAGCAACCTCAAGCAGCGTGGCCACAGTGCTTCCCGGAAGTATGGTTGGGACAACAAGCGACACACATCAAACTAACGGGAAAGCATTTCACTGCACTTCGCCTCCTCCCCTGTGCCGTTTGATCTTCGCAGTACCATAGCGTTGTCGCATCGCTGGTGCTTGCGTGACAAAGCAAGGCGCGTGTTGCAGTTGGTTTTGTTTCGTTCATTTTGTTGTCACCTGATTTCCCCGATAAAACCACAGCTCCAACATGAAACCACACAGGTGCAAGGCTAAATGCGACTTGCCCTGTAAGAAATAACAAGCCAGCAGGGGGGGGGGGGGGGAATTCTGTAACGCTCTCAATACAAAACCAGTCTCAAATCGCTCAACTTGTTCCGTTACTATTGGTAGGCGGACATATTAAATTTTGGCGTCATCACTGATCTCACCGGTGACTGCGGTTTGCGTCATGAACAAGACTAAAGTGGTGACGTTGCCCATGCGCTGAATATTGACTGAAATTGTGAGTGAAACAAAGGAACCCCAAAACAAGTCAACTTGAGTAGAGCGAAAATGGCGGCTGAGTTCCTTGCGATGTGCTGGCTTTGAGAAAGTTGTGTTGGTGCAATCCACGGCGAAGGAGGGAGCACGAAGACGCGTTTGACGTGCCGGACTAGTTGTTCCGACTCCGTTCAACTCTGAAACCAGCAGAAAGTGCAGTGGCTGTGAGGCGATTGTCGATGAGCATCGATGAACAAGGGCTCACGGGCGAGTGCATAGTGTTACGACCATGCATCCGCATTTGCGCGCTCTATTGTTCGCCTGTGGGCATGGATAAGTGCTGTGGATATGTGGTGATGGTCCAATGGCTCTAAGTGAGCCTGTTTCCATAAATCCTTTTTGTAAGCCTGTTTTGCTTTGTGGACACCCTGCAAATGCCAAATTGACCCTGTCAAGAGAACGTCTGGAAAAACACAAAGAAACGTCCCCCTGCGGGAAATAGCAGGAAGTGATTTCTTTCTTTTGTTCACCCTTCCAGTCGAGAAGTGCTATCCTCCAGTGATGAATGCCTCCTATCCAAAGGAGACGACAGAGTGACATGTCCGCTGACGTGCAGGACAAGAAAGGAGCATGACGCATACGGCCATTAAATGATTTCCCGGGAATGCAGGAAAGATTTGCAATTGTCGAAAACGGACAATGCTGGGAGCGTATGCGGCGCCCACGTGCACTTGGGTTTCTGAGAAGTAAATCCACTTGCCGGAACCAGCTGCCTATCGATTCTTGGCTGAAGAATAGAAATGTACCTCCTCGCCGTTCCCAAGCTTTTCCCGCCAACAAGTGACCAGGCTCAACGAAACAATGCCGGGCCAGTCAGTGCTTCAGACCATCAGTGCAGTGATGTGTTCGATTGGATGCCGATATCTGAGGGGCGTGCCCTGGATTTGGTTGGTCAGCATCTTCAGAGAGGGGCTGGACATAGGGGGTTTTAAGGACGCTGCAGAGCACGAAATGTCGCTCTGAGCCCTGGGTAAACGGCTCATCCAAGACGCTTCTCGCTATGAACTCTTTACGCTTGCCATTTTGTTAATATCCCCTTCTTTTTCATGTAAATAATCTTGTAAATAAGTTTCTCAAAGTGCCATTAAACCTGCTTGTACATATTTCACCAACTTCGAAGATTCAATCCTACTTCAACCCCGAGTCTCTGCACGCTACCAAGTGAAGGCCGGGTCAACTTAGTCCCAGCGTCACGACAATAGTCACTACGACGGCTCGCGCATCGCTTTTTTTATTTCTATCGGGAGTTTCCAACTTGCGTCGGGAACGTAAGATCGTTTGCATCGCATAGGTGTCGATCAGCAGGTGTGTGCGTCGGTAGCGGAAGCCATTGGGCGGAACGCTGATTGCCGTCAAGGCACCGCGGGGCGATATGGAAAGGAGTCGCTAGGGAAGGAATTCTACGTTGTGAACGTCACAATAGTGAGAAGATTTTGTTTTTGACTACGTGTGTTTGGCTATGAGTTCGGAAGGTCATTGTAAACTTGTATTGTGCCTGCTTTATTTCAGATCTGCTAACGTGCACATTTGTGACCCTTGCTGCCCCGCCGGACCGACGCGGTCGTCTAGCGGTACTGCTGTGCGCCGAAAGGCGAACGAAGACCTGCTGAACGCCTGCGACTTTTTCCTGGGTAAGCTCTAAAAAACCGCGTCGGTCATCGAACGATCTTGATTATATGCATTGATATGTGCAATGGATCACTTGCTGGTCGGTTTCTTTGCAAGGTTTGTTTTCCAACCAAAAGGTCTCGTTCCCACTATCGCATTGTTTGAAGAAACCAACAGAGGCAAGATACACGATGAAGGGACCAGGAATCCTAGTGCCTTTCTCCTGGAGCATGACTGGTTTCGGCCCATTCGTCACGCTCCCTCCCTACGACACGTTCGCGAATCGAAAGTGTTAATACGCTCTAAAAAGCACCTGCTTCTTTTCGTTTCAGCAAACACTGGAGGAGTGTTTTCTGGTAACGAGACCTTTTGGTTGGAACACGTGCCTTGCCTGACTTGTATTGTATTCCGACAAGTGATCGATTGCCTGAATTCACAGAAGTAGCATGCATGAGACGGGCTAGTTATGCATATGAATGCATGTTACAGTACAAATTTAGTGCTATGGCAGAAGCAACGAAATGTTAATGGTTTGAAATCTCTTTCTTGCCTAAGAAACCGTAGTGCTTGTGTCATGCAGGTAACCTTACCACATTTTTTTTATATCAGTACGAAGCTACAAGGCTGTTCTTAGAATGATACTCGCTTGAACAGCCCTGCGACGACACGTTGTTAGCATTTCTGGGAATGTTTACCATCTCACTGGGAGCTAGTTGGTATAGATCTTCGATTGTATACTAGAACATGCAAAAGGCGGGCATAAGTGATGTCATTGTTTGGTTATGCAGGAGACAGTGACTACCCACTGGAGTCATGGCTGCTTACACCAATGTCAAGCCATCCCAGACCCAACTTGCTTTCCCTGCTCTGCTATCACCTTGCAGCTTGGCACAGTTGGCTTTGGGCACTAGCTGTGTGGTCAGTTCAGTTCAGTCGTTCAGTCGTGTCCGACTCTTCGTGACCCTATGGACCATATCACGCCACGCTTTCCAGTCTCTCGCTATCTTCCTAACACCACATAACTTCATCTGCAGCGCCTTGAGGATGCCTTCTAACCATCGCGTTCGCTGCTTACCCCTTCTCCGGTGACCCTCAACCTTTCCCAACATCAAATCTTTCTCCAGGGACTCCTCTTTTCTCATCAGAGGACCAAAGTAGCTGAGCTTTAACTTTAGAATTTGACCCTCCAATGAGCAGTCAGGATTTATGGTCGACAATATCGACTGATTTGATCTTCTGGCCGTCCAAGGAACTCTAAAGAGTCTCCCCCAGCACCACAACTCAAACGCGTCAATTCTTCGGCGGTCAGCCTTCTTCCCAGTCCAACTCTCCATCCATACATCACAAGTGGAAAGACAATAGCACGACTTATACGGATCTTAGTAGGCAGTGTAATGGCTCTGCTCTTTACTAGGCGGTCAAGACTAGCCATGGCTCTCTTTCCCAGAAGCAGCTGCGTCTCCTAATTTCATGGCTGCAGTCTCCTTCAGGGGTAATCTTGGAGCCCAAGAAGAGAAAGTCTGTCACAGCTTCCACTTCTTGTCCCTTGATGCTCCAGGACTTGATAGGGCAAGAAGCCATGATCTTTGTCTTTTTAATGTTCAGTTTAAGCCCAAACTTCTCACTCTCTTTTTGTACGCGCATCAGAAGTCTTTGAGTTCCACTTCACTTTCTGCCATTAAAGTGGTATCATCCGCATATCTAAGGTTGTTGATACGTTTCCCAGCCATCTTCACTCCAGTTGAAGACTCGTCCAGACCGGCCTTCCTCATGCTGCATTCAGCATATAGGTTAAATAGGCAGGGCGACAGTATGCAGCCTTGTCTCACTCCTTTCTCAATCGGAAACCAATCAGTAAGACCATGCCCAGTTCTGACTGTAGCCTCTTGCCCTTCATACAGGTTCCTGAGGAGACAGATGAGGTGAATTGGAACTCCAATCTCTTGGAAGCTTGCCACAATCTTCTGTTATTTACTGTCAAACGCATTCGCAAATCAATAAAGCAGAAGTAGATGGGTTTCTGGAACTCTCTTGCTTTTTCCATGATCCAGCGAAGGTTGACAATCTGGTCTCTAGTTCCTTTGCCCTTGCGAAACCCAGCTTGCACGTCTGCAAGCTCCCGATCCACATACTGCTGCAGCCTACTTGGAGGATTTTCAACATCAGCTTCTAGCATGCGAAATAAGCGCGATCGTGCGGTAGATGGAACAATGTTTGGCAATGCCTTTCTTTGGAATGGGGATGTAAACTGACCTCCTCCAATCCTGTGGCCACTGCAGGGTTGTCCACATTTACTGACATATTGTATACAGAACGTTAACAGCGTCGTCATTGTTGAGGTTTTGAAGCAACTCAGCTGGAATGCCATCAATTCCGCTAGCTTTGTTCTTAGCAAGGCTGGCTAAGGCCCATTCAACTTCACTCTTCAGGATGCCCAGCTCGAGATCAGTAATCACAACCGTCTTATGTTGGGTTTGCACATCCGGGTCCTTCTTGTACAGTTCTTCTGTGTATTCCTGCCACCTCTTCTTTATCTCTGAGGCTTCAGTGAGGTCCCTACCTCCTTTGCCCTTTATCACGCCCAGCTTAGCACAGAAGCTTCCTTTGATATCTTTTATTGTCTTATAGAGAGCTCTTGTGTTCCTCAATTGGCTGTTGTCCTCAACTGCTTGGCACTGTATGTTCAGGAAGGCATTCTTATCTCTTCTTGCTATTTTCTGAAAGTCTGCATTGAGAACCTTGTATCTTTCTCTTTCCCCCATAACTTTTGTGATCCTCTTTTTCTCAGCTATTTGCAAAGCCTCTTCAGATAACTAGTTTGCTTTCTTGCATTTCTTTTGCTTTGGAACTACCTTTGTAGCTACTTCCTGTATTATATCACGAACTTCAGTTCACCTTTCTTAAGGCTCTATGTATTCTAGATCTAATTCGTGAAATCGAGTCCTCACTTCCACAGCATAATCTGATGGAATTTGATCCAGATCATACCTGAAAGGCCTTCTAGGTTTCTGCGTTTTCCTCAATCGAAGCTTAAATTTGGCAACAAGAAGCTGATGATCGGTGCCACAATCGGCCCCAGGCCTTGTTTTTACTGCTTATATAGCGCTTCTCCATCTCTGCCGGCAAAGAATATAATCAATCTGATTCCTGTACAGACCGTCCGGTGAAGTCCATGTGTACAGGCGCCTCTTGTGCTGTTGAAAATGAGTATTCGCTATGGTCAGGTTGTTTGCTTGACAAAACTCTACTAGCCTCTGCCCAGCTTCATTTGGCTCACCAAGACCGAACTTGTCTGTAATTCCGGATATTTCTTCACTCCCCACCTTAGCATTCCAGTCTCCTATGAGAAAAAGGACGTCTGATGATGGAGTGCGGTCTAAAAGGCATTGCAGGTCAAAATAAAATCTCTCAACGTCGGCTTCTTCAGCAGTAGTGGTTGGTGCATAGACTTGGATAACTGTTATGTTGAAAGGGTGACCTTGAATCCGAAGTGAAATCATTCGGTCGTTTTTGGGGTTGTACCCTAGCACTGCTTTGCTCATTCTTCTGCTTACTATGAGAGCGACCCCATTCCTTCTCCTGGATTCGTGCCCACAATAAAAGACATAATGGTCACCGGAATTAAATTATCCTATTCCTGTTCACTTGAGCTTGCTGATACCCAAGGTATCAATGTTCAATCTGTCCATTTCACGCTTGACGACATCCAGTTTACCTTGCGTCATAGATCTTACATTCCATGTTGCTATGTGATATATCTCCTTGCAACATCGGACTTTCCGGTCGCTTCCCGACACATCCACAACTGAGCGTCCTTTTGGCTTTAGCCCAGCCGCTTCATTCGTCCTGGGGCTACTAGGAATTGCCCTTCGTTCATCCCCAGTAACATGTGGGACGCCTGGGGGGCTCATCTTCCGGCGCCATATCCTTAATGCTATTGTGACTGGTCATAAGGTTTTGGCAGGAAATACTGGAGTGGGTTGCCATTACCTTCTCCAGTGAATCACATTTTGTCTGAACTCTCTGCCGTGACCAGTCTATCTTGGATGGCCCTACACAGCAGAGCTCTCGACTTCATCGAGTTTCGCAAGCCTCTCCGCCACGACAAGGCAGTGATCCATGAAGGGGAACTGTGTGGTAAACATGCCTAAATTGAAAAGCGCAGCATCGCAGCAAGGTAGTCCATGACGCTTAATGGAATCAGAAAATGCCACCAAAGATTTTTTACTGCCACATATATTCAGTAGAAACACTTATTTCTTGGCCGCTGCATTTCACTCGTGTTTTATTGAAAAAAGAGGCAGCATACATACCAGCACACTTACCTTGATGTACAATGACCATACAACATTGACATGTGTATTGCATAATTATTATTGGGGCTCAAAGAATCCGTCCCCTTTCAACATATTCAAGCTACATATACAAATAGGTACTGAATGCATGTTGCAGTGTACAAAATACTTACATATCGGAGATAAAAATGCCAGCTGGATGGTATACTACTAGAAATCTTGCTCAGTGTTAAATGCTGTAACAGCTGCTACGAGAATGATGTACAAATACTAGGCCGCAATGCCCAGAATGATTGCTGAATGATTACAAAATTCTAGTGACAATAAAAGAACTAAGTATCACAAATAGATTGTTAGGGCTAGGTGTGAATGGGGGTTATGTTAAAACGCGCCGCACTGCAAGGGGAATGTTGAACAGCTTGAAGACAGTAGAGGCAGCTACAACATGAGCATTCAAAAAATGATTTACGCCATAAACAGGGTAGAACGAGAGAAATAAGATGGCTGCACAGTACGAAAGAGCACTGAACAAGGGTTAAGGGGGAACCTCGGTTCCCAAGCCAAAATCGAAACTTTGGCTCGGCTTGCGAACTAAGCTCCCCCTCAACCTTTGCTTTGTTCAGTGCGGTTTCATGCACCATAAACGTGTGATCAGTACACCTTTACATAATTATCACTTACGTCTGACCTTGGCATTTATTTTCCAAGTACTTTTCAACAAGTAATCAGAAACTTCGTCTTCTGTGCAAACTGGCTTTTCAATTGAAAAGATTTGTACATAATGCACATAACTTGGAAAGGTACGAGAAGGGGGAATGTTTGTAAAATGAACATCTTTTTGAAACACTACACAGTTTCCATGATGGCTATAAGGGCACATCAAAACTAGCACACATTCTCCGCCTACGAGATAATCTGCCCACCTTCCTGGTAGGCCCATTGTCAGAATTACGGAAATTGAGCAGATTCACCAGCTCGCCTGCGGCATCGCGCGCCAGGCTTGCGTAATGCGTTCGCCTTTTCCGTCGACAGAGGGGGATACCGTTCAACATGAACAGACACTATGACAACGTCAGAGAGATGCCTTCCAACAGTGTGCCACTAACAGACACTGCCTGCTTCGCAAAATGCAACATACTACAAATCCCTGCTCAGACCTGGTTGAACAAGCTCGTCCTCTCCTCGGTCACTATAACAAATTTCTGAATAAAGTATTATCTTTGTTCAGAAACCAAACGGAGCATTAACATCACAGTTTGTGTACCTTACACAGACTAAACAACCAACGTCAGCAACTGAACATGGACGGAAGGAAGCAGTAGCAACACCAACGGAATATAAGGAACGAAGCCCAATGTGGCCGGAGTCAACTGGCTACGAAGCACAGGAGTGACTGTCACCGTGGCTTGCCCGAGGAGTCCGTGGTGGAGGGTCGTGTGTCGGATCTCGTTTCCCGCGCTGCTGTTGCCAGCTTCTGCATAGCAGCTGCCACCTGCCTTACTGCAAGTGCAAACTTTCCTCTGTCGGCAGATACAGTAGTGTAGCCTTCGTGGTCTTCTTGTATTTTTTTAAACAAACAGAACAGCTGACCACATACCTCCCACTCGTCGCTCTTGTCCTCGATAGTAAGCGCTGTTGGAGAACGCCGACACTCTTCAGTAAGCTGATGACTTAGTCAATTTCCGTGCCAAACGCTTTCACCACGCTGATCACTGCAGGTTCGTAGCCTTCACTGCTTTCAATCAGATTTTTCCAGCTACTCATGACATCTGCACAGTACCTCGATTTTAGACGACGCGTGAAAAACAGAATCAGCTGTTTTCTACCAAGCCGCCATGTGCACTCTGACGCCGTCAGCGTGCCGTCGCGGAGACAAAAAGTTACTGAGGAGCACATTTAATTGCAAAGCATAATATGTCGCTTCTTATGCTTGATGTTATTTAGTTATAAACACAGTTCCTCTGCAGAATAAGTCTTTGTTAATTTTATTTATTGTGTATTCACTGCACCGTTTCATAAAACGTTAGGAGACGGTCCCTTGTCGGCCTAGGCCACTGTTGTGACAACCGTGTAGCAACATCCTTGACCGCGGAACAGGGACTTCAGGGGCGGAGCCATGCTACAAGTCACTGGTAATTGGTTGATTTCGTAATGCGTCACGATTGACGTCTCAAGGTCACATCAAAGCCACGTCAATTTGACGTCACGCTCTAAAACTTGAGAGCGAAATTGAGAGCGTTACAGAATTCTCCCCATGATTTCGTTGAGCAGACGAGGCAAGGAATGCACCCGGATGTTGCAACAGCAGATTTATTTCCACTTAGTTTGCAGGTGCGCCGTTTGTCGGCCTCATGCACCATGCTTCAGAAAAACGCTTTGGTCACAGGCATCGTGGTTTGAAAATCATAAAGAGCGCGATAGTACGCTGCTTCCTGTTGAAAATTAGTCTAACATTGGCAAGCCACACATCTGTAGCCTTGCAGTACATCATTATCAGACAAAAGCAGACATGGCAGTAATGGAATCACAGTAATGAAATTACTGTAATTTAATTAATTTTTTCGGTAATTTGTAATGTAATGAATTACATTTTTTTGGTTGGTAATTTAGTAATGTATTGAATTACTTTTTGGTAGTAATTTCGCAGCAAAAGTAATTAATTCCTTTCGAAATTACTTTTATTGAAGTGCCCCACTACTCCTTCAATAGACAACTAAGTAGAGTGCCGGGAAAGCAGGAATGACATGCGGCAAGCCGAAGCCAGGTTACTAGACGCTGGGTTCGCCGGTCATTTCACGACCGTTCGACCATGCTTCTGCTTTTTCTTTTTCTTTTTTTCTTTTTTTTTTTTTTTTTTTTTTTGCGGTTGCCTTGTTTTTGTAATGGCAAGTGCTGTAGGAAAGAGGGAAGGAATAGCTCTCTGGGACGGAATTTGGCGGGAAGACGAAAGAGTGTGTGTGCTTTTCGTTTAGAGAACAATTTTTTTTTTTGCTAGCTTTGCTTACTTTTTGCATGGATGGAAACTATAAAATAATTTAAAGGTAATTGAATTGCTCACTAGAAGTAATTGTGATGTAATTTCATTACTTTTGAGGAGCTGTAATGAGTAATGTGTTTTAATTATTTTTCTGCGGTTTTCAGAAAAGTAATTAGTAATGTAATTTAATTCCTTTTCAAAAGTAATTTTGCCATGTATGGACAAAAGCCTCTGTCACAAACCCCCGCATTTACGGTCGACAGAGGCGCGGGACCCCCTTTACGGTTACCCGTCGTCCCTCTATGAGGTTTGAGAACACAGTTAAAAGTTAGGCCGGTCAACCCGTGATGCACGTGTGTCGATGTGTGATTGAGGAATAAGTTCAAGAAAGTCACCTTTTTCTTTTATAAACAATGGAATATTTATAGCTAGTAGTCCAAATTACAGTGGGTAATAATAGGACAAAAAAAAAAAAACACCACGACACGATAGCGATAAAAGACGACTCAGTAAATGACAAGAGGGAAAACCCGACAATGAACAAAACACTGCAATTAAAGAAGAGTATAAAGATAACAAAGCAAGTATTCCAGATATAGTAACTAGTCGCAAGAGTTACACAGAAAACACAGCGTAAAAATACTAAGCCAGATCAAGGTTAAACAATGGCGAATACAATAGTCTATTAACCGACAGTCTATGGCAAAAAGGAATTCTCACGGCTTTCTTGTTAGATGAGGCGTCGAAGTCGCAGAATTGATCGGTAGCGGTGGCCGTACAAGATGAGGAGAAACGACGAGTCGATCGTGGGCTCGGTGAACACATTAGACACTTTCTCAGAGCGAGCGGCCGCGACAGAGGCCCGGAAGACAATCTTCCCAGAGCGCACTGCCGCGGGCGTGCTTCGGTCTGCATTTTTATACTCTCGGCTGTTTGTGCTGCAGCCCATCGTCAAGTGCGCGCGCTTGCCGGTCGCTGCCCCGAAGGTTCATGTCGAAGCATGCTCGGAGGAGCGGGGAGATCCCGTAACTTCCTGTCTATATGTGAGGCAGCTTGTAACAGCCTCATTTTGCGTAAGGTTTTTTTGGGAAGACAGTAAGTCAATGGGAGCCGGTTCAGGTGAAAAATTTGCTTGTTTGAACCGCAAATTCTTCGAGGAATTGGATAAGGTGTTGGCCTGAGCACAGAGTTAACGACGAAAGGAATTTTTCACGGCGGCTTTAAATTTCTTGCGCTTTACAAACAAGGTGTTTTGGTCGTGAAGGTGGGTCTACTACTAGCTGCGTGCGAAAAATATTTGCCCTTGAAATATATTTCCCCAGTCTGAATCCTTCTTTGTGACAGGCATCCATTCAAGTGAGGATGCCATCGTTCATCTCATTATCACGTATGGAGGAGTACTCGTTCCTCGACGAATCTTTCTAGGTGCAACAGGTAAATTTGTAATTAACCCCACATAATAAAATCTAGTTATTTTGGCTATACCTTCTGAGCGAAAATATTTCACTTCCAACAATACTGGAGGAATAACTATGCGTAACGATGAAGGAAAGAAGCCAACAGTCGGCAAGGCCAAGGAAAGCGTTGGGGATGGTACTTTATGTCTTTTTTTTTAATGTTTACTTGGATAATCACAGAAATCAGTAATGTAATCTGTTTGCGTAATGTAATGCGTAACGATGTTATGTTACCTCGAATTTTCTAAAGTGTGAAAAACCGTTTTTTTTTTCTTGTTATATCGAATTATAATTTGATGGTCACAGTGGCAAAGCCACGATCATAGATTTGGTCGGGAATTCTTTTTATCTAACCCTAAGGGGTATTACCGATGCTCGTGCGATTTTTGAGACTTGGAGAACATCTATTCCATGATTCTTTCTTGCCATGCTGATGCTTATTCGGCGGAAAAGGACGCATATTTATGTTGATAAATTTTTAATTAAACTCTTTCGCCTCATTCGATTCAAACTGGTGACATATACCCCGAAAAGATTTGCGTAATCACAGTTTTGAAGCGAATGGCGGCACAGCCTATACAGCCTTTAACATCGCGCCCAACTTGTATAGGTCGTCGAACCCCTTTACCTGCGAAATCGACCGGTGGTGGCGACAGCTGCATTTATTTTTAACCGTTTCCGACCGATAAAAGAACACATTTAGCGAAATTACTGCATTGGTCGTTTTAAAGCAATGATTTTTCCATATAGGTCAACTTAAATTTTCCCTTAGTATGCCTTTGACACCGTCCAGGAAATCGGGATCCTCGCACTTCACTTTAGCCGGCTAGTTCCTTCTTGAGGATGGTGCGCGTCTATGACATAAGACTCTTATTTCCTGCGCTAAATCCTGAATGGTTACTTCTCGATAAAGCCATACTGCGTCGCATTTTATTGTCGATAATTACGTTCGTGCTGGCTGTTTTTATTGGGACGCCGCCATGTCCGTTAATCTTCGCGCAATGTTCTGCTGCATATTTACATTTACGGCATTACATTACGGAGCATATTCCCTCAGCGTTAGTGTACAGTGCTGCGCATTCCTCTAGAAATCGGATTGTTTTGCGAGAGAAGACTCACGGCTCTCCGCTCGATATGGTCATCTTTTATGCCGTACTCTTATACCTCTCAACCTCAGGAATTATCGGCAAGAAAATCAGCATGTTCAGACGCGTGTAGTTGTACGCATGCAGGCTGTAAGGACGCCACTCTTGAATGCTGCGAGAAGTGCAAATTTTAGCGCTTTTGGATGGAGTAGAAATGGAGCTTAATACTCGTGCCTCTCACTTGTAATGATTTTGTCACCTCGACTGTCATCGAAAGTGTAGAAAAATTCCGAGAGCACTGTGGAGTCTAGACTACAGAATTGCGAAAGGCTGTAGCTTTCATAGCTTTCATATCATAGCGTTATAAAAACATTAGGGGGACAGCCTCTCTCTCTCATACGCACACACGAACGATGTTGTCTTTCTTCACGTTTTATATTTTACTCTTTTATTTATAACATATTTCTATCATTTCTTTATTTATTTTTATTTTATTAGATGTTTTATATTTTTATACACCAATACTCATGCGTCAGCAACAATCGGCTTTCCATTCTGAGCAGTTCGACACTTCGAACACATTCTTCACATTCTTCAATTAATCAATTACACATTCTGAATTTTCTTCCTTAGCATCACCAAGCACTTGTTTTTCATTCTGAGCATTCTGACACCTTTAAACCCTTAATTTCCCATTTTTCCTTTTTCTTGTTTCTTTATTTCAATTGATCAATTATTTACAAATATTTTATTAACTCGTCATCGCCTATCGCACACCAGTCAATCTTCAATCACTGGAAGCACAAATTACCATGGCACTTTTTGTGCTTTTTTTTTTTTTACGCAGCCCCCGATTATTTCCGAGACTCGTGCCAACTACTGCGTCGACGGCATGGGAAGGAAAGTGCTAAGCGCCAGTCCAACTTACGTCCAATTACGCACGATTCTTTTATTGTAAAATATAATGCATGCTCGCTCATTTTACCAACCAAGTATCTTCCAGTGGGGCGAGCGACGGTGATTTGTGCAAACCAAGCAAACAAACTCGCGATCATCTCTCAGAGGCGTTTAAG